>CAUYRT010024371.1:0-92334 GCA_963574885.1 Lepilemur ruficaudatus | reverse complement strand
AGGCTTTGCCTTTCTTCCTTTTTAAGATATCAACGCAGATTCTAAGGTTCCCTGAACTGAGTAAAAGCTCTGTTTCCTTCTGAGCAACAGGATAGTTGCATAAATAAAGAATTCCAGGAACACACTGAGGAGACACATGTTTTAAGGTGACAATTCTGGGGAAATCTGAAGGGCTGGAATAATAAAAAGCAAAACATTTGGAGTCCATCAGCTACTGAAATACAACCACTCATGTACTTTGAAATACCTATAAACATGTACTCTTGCATATTACTCACGAAACAGCTATAAATACATAGTCTGTGGGTTACACACAACAGGAAGCTGCCGAAGCAGATGTAACCCTCAGAAGCTGAGTACATGGGCTGCCCTCCACCTTGCTGTTGAAAGTCTGCATTAGTCATTGATGTTGGAGAAACGTGAAGGAGAAAGGCATGCTGCTCCCATCCAGTTAAGGCCTTTGCAACTAAAATTGAGATCAAATTTCAAAGATTTGTAAACTATCACAGCTTTGTAGACCTGAAACCAATCTACAGGATGACATATTTAGAAGCCCAATGATGAAATATTCAAAGATTGTCCTGCTACAAGGAGTTAAAGTTTCTCTGTAGCATTTCATTAAAGCCACCCTTTGTTTCAAGTTATTAATAATCGGCCACAGGTACTGATATTTAAATTAAATGCTTATGGCCTTCATTAGTTAATCATCCATTTTTAAGAATGTATGTTCCATGAGGCCTGACACTCCCGTGCCTTGTGCATGATAGGCACTCAATACATATGCACGTGGACTAAACGAATTGCTGTAACACCTACTGTGAGCCAGACGCTATAGGCAATAGAGCCCAATGATGTTTTGAAAAATAGCAAGTGCAAAAACAGCCCAGATGTACGCTTATAAGCAAATCAAACTCACATAAGAGGAAATGATTTTGGAGAAGGTAATGGAGAATGTGCTTCTACAAAATAGCCCTTGGCTATTTGTGTTGATGGAAGAATTACAACTCTGACAGTGAGCTTTCGTGATAATGCTGAAGACACAGGTTGGATGAAACTTTAGAGTAAGATGGGAGGGCCTGCATATAAACACGCCATGAACCAAAGGGGAGGAGGAGGGAGGGAGGAGAAAGGGACGAGGGCTGTCTGCCTCGCTCCCCCACCCTCAGCAGCAGAGCCAGCTTCCAGGACAGACAGGCAGTTGTGACGGTGACAGCTAGGAACTCAGAGATGATCAGCGAGATTGAGGAAGTCCTAATCCTGTAGTTCCCCTTTGCCTTCCCAAACAGCCCAATCCTCAGAAATGACTGCCTCGCTAAACCCCTAAATGCTTTTTGGCTCTGCCACTCAGCTGACACTTAGCTACTCTACGTTGGTATCTGTCTGTTTCTGCCCAGCTTATCTCTCTGGCTAGATTGCAAACCCCTTAAGGACATGGTTT
Source organism: Lepilemur ruficaudatus (assembly GCA_963574885.1). Classification (NCBI taxonomy): domain Eukaryota; kingdom Metazoa; phylum Chordata; class Mammalia; order Primates; family Lepilemuridae; genus Lepilemur; species Lepilemur ruficaudatus. The sequence goes on along the minus strand of CAUYRT010024371.1, from coordinate 90,896 downwards.
GAATGCCATCTCCTTCACTTAGTATCAGGGTGACCTTAAGTTACTGAACTTCTCTGAGCCTCAGTGTCATAAAAACAGGGCTGGTGAATACCTGGCTCCTAGCATCAATGTGGAGATTAAATGAAACGTGTGTGTGAAGCACATTGCACAGGGCGTGGCGCCTGGGATGTGTCTTCCTCCACGTATTCTCCAGGGACTACTCACCCTGTCCGACATAATTACAGCTACCATTTATTGACTGCTTACTGCGAACTGGGCACTTCACATATATTATTTCCATTCCTCATAACAGCTTTGGCAAAAGCTCCCCCAAATCTCCTTTTTTATTTATTTTTATTTTTTTTAGAGACAGGGTTTCGCAGGTATTATTACCCCTATTTTGCAGAAGTTTGGTTAAATTATGGTTCTTGACAAGGTCATACAGTTAATCGGTGGCAGGGACGTGATTCAAACCCCAAGCCCTTCTCCATAAACAGCTTGTACTCTTTCCACTATCCCACCCCGTCTGCACACAGTAGACAGACCAAATGCACACATTTGCTCAATGCTTGACCAAAATTAAGAGGTGTCATCCACTCAAAACTATGTTCTATAGTGAACCTTCAGAACAAAGGAATTCAAACATTTTCGCCATGAATCAGAAAATTAATAATGTCCGTTATAAATCTGTGAAAGTCTGAGTCTTTTTACTCAGCCTTTGATGGTGTGGCTTACATGCTGAATAAGGCCTGGGGGGGGTGCAAAGGAAGACCCTAGGGAGTTACTGCTAATTTCATAGAAATGGCAATGAAGCCGTGGACAAGATTCATTACTTGTCAATTCTTGGCAGATAGGGATAGCTGATGTGCAAAGCAAAAATTGAAAGCTCCTCACCTTGCAAAAAAGTCTCACCCAGGTTACTTAGATCCATAGTATACAGAATTGGAGAACCTGTAGAAATTGTAGAACTGGAGGGCCTATGCAGTGTCATCTAGTTCAATTTTCCTGTTTAACAGATGAGGAAATTGAGGCTCACAGAGAGTAAAATAATTTGCCAAAAGAAACCCTGAAACCAATGATAAACTTCATGTCTCAATATAAACATAAGGCTAAAATTAAAAACTAGTGACAATACCAAAGACTGGCGAAGATGGGGAGAAATTTGATCTTTATACATTGTTGTTGGGAATATAAAATGGTACAGCCACTCTGAAGTAGTTTGGCCATTTCTTTAAAATCTTAATATGCACTTTCCCAGCAATTTTACACCTGGGCATTTACTCTAGAGAAATGAAAATTAGATCCACATAAAAATCTGTGTATAAATGTTCACAGCAGCTTTACTTGTAATAGAACCAAACTGGAAACAAGCAAAATGCCCCTCAATGGCCGAATGGCTAAATAGTGGTACATCCATGCTGTGGAATATTACTCAGCGATAAAAAGAAATGAACTAGTGTTACAGCTCTTTTAGAATTTGTCTAGCAGGTTTTTTGGTCCTTACCAGAAGACTCCCCCCAACCAAAAAAAAAAAGAAAAAGAAATGAACTATTGATACATGCAACAATTTGCCTGAATCTCAAGGGAATTATGCTGAGTTAAAAAAGCCAGTCTCAAAAGGTTGGATACTATATAATGTCATTTATGTAACATTCTCAAAATGACAAAATTGTAGAAACGAGAAACAGATTAGTGGTTGTCAGGGTTAGGAATGGGTGGGGCATAGGGGTGAGTGTGGTGATGTAATAGCCCTGCATCTTGATTGCAGTGGTGGTCATGCAGATTTATACATGCAATAAAATGACATAAAACTATACACACATATTGTACCAGTGCCCATTTCTTGGTTTTGATATTGTATGTAATAATGTAGGACGTAACCATGAGGGAAGTTGGTAAAGGGAACGTGGGCCCTCTCTGTGCTATCTTTGTACTTTCCCATGAAGCTACAATTATTTCAAAATAAAAAAAAATTTTTTTAGATTGAAGTACAGTGAAACAACTCATTTCTGTTAAGATATTTGTAATTATCTGCCTTAACTAAACACACAAACTAATTACTATAGAGTGTTCCACATAGAGCTTAGCCAAATAATAGAATTGACTGATAGTCCTAGCTTGTTAAAAATTATCTGTACCTGTTATTATAGCTGTCCAAAATCTTTTTTTATTCATTTTTATTTTTACTTTAGAGATGGGGTCTCGCTCTTGCTCAGGCTGGTCTCGAATTCCTGAGGTCAAGCAATGCTCTCACCTCAGCTTCCCAGAGTGCTAGGATTACAAGTGTGAGCCACCAAGCCCAGCCTCAAAACCTTAAAAAAAAAAAAAATCCCATTTTATTTGTAGAATGAATCCCACTACCATCAGTAGATGGTAAATTAAGATACTTAAGGGGATCCAGTAATGGAGGAATAATATGAAAAGACTATATTATTAGAATTTGATATTCTCATATTATAATATTAAATGTCATTTGTTTGGAGATTATTGGGGACGTTTCCACTGGCTTAAAATCCCATAGAAGAAAAGGCCCCAGGTGTTCAGTTTCTGGATCTTATTGCTGTCTTTCATAATTTGAAGAGGTTACACCTAAGGTGATCATCATCTACCTATGTGACTGAAAATTCTCATTACTCAGTGCTGAACAGCTCCATGCAATGAACTGTAAGGTTCTTTTTTCACAGGCAGGAGTGCTACCACTTAAGACTAATTATACTTCAACTACTCTGACTGGTAGGTTCTAAGATGGTTTCTTTGCAGCAGCTGTTTCCTACCCGTTTGCGGTGCACCTTGAGTGTATAGGTAAACCTCCTGCTTTCTGGGGCTGTCTTAGTGTTGCCTGAGTGGTATGACTAATGCTTTCTTCCCATTGTGACTGTACCACTCAACCTAACAAACTTCAGTTACCTGCATATTTCTTTAGGGGAAGTTTCTCTTGGAATTTATTCACATATTTGGTTAGGCATGATGGCCAGACTCTCAACTTTTCGTGCCATACACTTACAAATTGAACCCTGGTCAGTTTTGTCCACAACAGCTATTCCAGACTCTCTTCACCCTCTTGAAGCTCCCTGCTTGCTCCCACCACACTTGCCTCCAATTATAGCTCACTGCAACTTCCAACTGCTGGGCTCAAGCAATCTTACTGCCTCAGCCTCCCGAGTACTACGGACTACAGGTGCATGCCACACCTGGCTAGTTTTTTAATATTTCATAGAGATATTATGGGTCTTGCTGTGTTGTCCAGGCCCAGCCTTAAACTCCTGGGCTCAAGCAATCCTGCCACCTCAGCTTCCCAAAGTGCTAGATTACAGGCATGAACCACCATAGATCCCATCTTTTGCTGACTCTCCCAAGATCTTTCTCCACCAATTTTCCCCGCTCTGCTACAGCTTCAACCTCATAGACTGGTGTGGGTGTACATAGACAAGAGCAGAGATCACAGCTAGCTTGAGTGACATTTGTATTAGTGCCCTGGGGCTACCACAGAAAATTATCTTAAACAACAAAAATTTCTTTTGAGTGGCTCTTTCTGTCCTCTCATGTTTTGTTGGTTTAGAATTTGAACTGCAGGGGTTTTAATAAACACCAGAAACATTTAGAAAACATTTCAACTTCTTTTTCCTTTAACTATTCCTCCACCACTAATTTGACAAATGAAGTTTGGCTACTCAAAGTCTTTTTCATTCTTTTTTGTCTAGCATGTTGGAACTGGAAAAGACCTTAGATAAACCCCTTCATTTCATGAATTAGGAACCTGAAGGCTGTAGTGCCATGGCTTGCACAGGGTCACACGCCTGACTAATGGCAGAATTCCACATGAGAATCTGATTCTTCATTCAGTGTTCTTATCACTATACCCTGCCATCTCTCAAAACTCAAAGCTATAAATATTTATAGGTACCTATTAGATATAAGACAGTAGGCTGGATTCTACTGGAGAGACAGAGGTTGAAAAAAAGATTGCTACTGTGAACCATTTTTAATGTGGAGAGGAAGAAAGATGTGCACGAAGAAAATTGTAGAAAACATTATATATGCAAAAAATAAGGTGCATGAAAAATCCATGAAATAATGAGCTCCAATTGAAGGACTGGCAGGTGACTTTGGAGTAGAAGTGGTATCTTAACAGCGAGCACCGCCTTTTCCTTTGGGGAGTACTTATGGGTATGTGGAGAGGGGCCATCGCATCCTTCATTGGTCCCAGAAGTCATTTCTAGCACAGCTGGTGGCGTTGGAGCGCTGAGCACCTCTCATTGTGCACTTCCAGGAGAGGTGAGAAACCATGACAATGCCCAGACCAGCCCCAGGTTTTCTGAGCAGAGAAGAAAGAACCAATCTCAGCATTTCAGACATATATTTACAACCTTATCTTTTCTTAATCTAAAATGTTCCTGAACAAGGGCTTTCGAGCCAAGACTTTTAGTTTGCAATTCTAGTTGATACAACTTGCTTTTGTAAAACAACCTCCAGAAATCCTCAGGATATTAAGTGATACAGGATGGCAGAGAATAGTCAGTAGAATTAATGTGCTAATGAGGTACTAACACAGCTTTGCTTGGGATTAACACATTCAGGAGCCAACCAATTAACTACCCTTTCTAATACCTCCCAGGCACATTTCTGTGTTCAGAACTTGGTAGAGCTCCTGGCCTATGTAAATCTCAGCTCCTCTTGTACTTTTTGTTGTTTTTTGCAAGGCTTGAGAAGCAGGGAGGAGTTAGATAAATGAATGGAATGGCCTTAAAGCTAGCTGAGTGACAAATCCCAGATTGAGCTCTTGTATTCATTTTATTAAATGTTGGTTATACACCTGCACAATCACATATTTGTTTAGCATGACTCTCTCTATTCATTCACAGATTCACAAAGCCTTTCCCCCACCCCAACTGGGTCATAGCAGAAGCCGTGCTTGCTGGGTTGCAAGTATTCTATTTTGCCAACTGTTCTGGTGCTGACCTTCCTCCCTAATTATTATTCCTCTATCAATGCAGAGTAAAAAGAATGTAAGCATCTCTGGAAACAAACACCTAACTATTGAGTCAGTGTGGTGGCTCACACCTGTAATCCTAATACTCTGGGAGGCTGAAGTGGGAGGATCCCTTTGAGCTCAGGAGTTTGAGACCAGCCTGAGCAAGCGTGAGACTCCGTCTCTATTAAAAATAGAAAAATTAGCTGGGTGTTGTGGCATGCACCTGTAGTCCCAGCTACTAGGGAGGCTGAAGCAGGAGGATCACTTGAACCCATGAGTTTGAGGTTGCAGTGAGCTAGATGACGCCACTGCACTCTATCCAGGATGACAGAGTGAGACCCTGTCTCAAAAAAAAAGGAGGATCTTTTGGAAATATTACACCGCATACATATTTCCATTCCTCTCTCTTTAAGAGCCCTTCCAAGGTCTCCAAAAATATCCCTTCTCTTCCTGAGGTTTTTTCCTTCTTTAAAATGTTTCACAGAGTCAAGGTTGGGAAAGACAATGTCATAAAATGCTTTATATTTATATCATTATATACCGTTCCTCCTTTCCCTTTTGTGGAAACTTCCTGCTCAAGAAAGAATAGCTGCTTTTCTCTTCTAAATCATTGACTCAACAAACACGGGCTGAGTATAACCCTGTGCACGCCATCCACAGCACCAGGCACTGAAGAGGATATGTGAGGAGCAAATCTTCTTGGAACATCCAAGTTAGTCATATCATTTCTCTGCTTTGCCTACTTGTCAGAAGAAAGTTGGCCAGTTTTATATTTTCTTTTCTAGAATATTGGGAGATGATTTATGAGTATTCGGAATGTCTTCCTCTCCTATCTATTCCTCTGTTCATTCATCCATCCACTAACTCCAACACTTCAAGGGCTCTCCCAGCATGTGAGTGCCTTCTTTGGACCAAGCCCTATATTTAGCCAATGAGGACACACACAGGACAAGACCTGCCCTCTGCCCTCGGGGAAATTCCGGTCCAGAGAGACATGGTCATATGATCAGACCATGAACTCGAATGTCATTGCCAGCATGGAAGCAGGTACACAATGCTAAGGAATCAAGTCTGCAGTTTCTAGCAGCTGATGCTGATTGTCAGTTAATTCATGGAACAGGTTTCTTTTTTTGATGGCCGCTTTAGGCCTAATTTCCTTTAGGCACATTTTCCAGGAAATTTTAAAACAGCAAAATCCAGAATCCAACTTGATATGCATAATCTTTTAACCTTTTCGGGGCATATTTTGGTCCTTCCATTTCTCCATCTTCCTTCTTTACCTTCAGGCTCCTGACCTTCTCCAAGGTGTGTGGCTGGTCTGTTCCTTTTGTTTAGCTCACTGTGTGCTTTCCCTTCCCATTCATATCGTCACTCATGACAGGAGACATTTCAGGACCCCAGAGAGCCGGGGCTGGCAGAACAAGTTGATGTGTGGGAGTGTAAGAGGCAGTCTTTCAGAGAGAATGAAGAGGAAGAGGTAAAAATGGCAGGCTAAGAGAGCACAAAAAGGAGAGGAACAAGACAGGAGGAAAAGGTAGAGAACGAAGAAGAGGCAGGAGGAGGAGAAGCAGCAGCAGCTGCAGCAACTCTAGCCCTAACAGACCTCTTTAAGACCTAATGCTGAGCAATTTTTGTATCTGAGAGTCAGGTTTATAAAAGGGCTGGCTGTGACAGTCCTTCCAAATATGGGGGCGAGGTGGAGCAGAATTGCAGGAATACCAGAAGACCTGACTCACTCACGGAGTGACATCTTAAAGGGTGATTTCGCTTCAAAATTATGAACTTGGGGGAAAGGAAAACCTCCCAGGATCCATCATGTGTTGCTTTTGAAAATTATTATTTTGGAACACAAGCTGTTTCCTGTCTTTAAAGCCTATTATCTATTTCCCTTCCAGGTGGAGCCTGGGCTGCCTGCTAATTTAATCCCCTGGGTTTCCCCTTTGCCTCCAAGATCTCACAGACGATTCAGGCTTCATAAAGAGGGCACCTTTGTGTCTTCCTCCCCTGAAGGCCCCCATCTACTCTGGCAGCAGAGGAGATGCTATTTTGGGAAACAGCAGCTGAGTCGGGAGGGTAGTTAATTGTTTGTCAAACCCTTCCAGTCTAGTTAGATCTCATGGTAAAAAAAAAAAAAAAAAAAAAAAAAAAGCAAAGCTGTACCCTTTCCTTCATTCTGTTTTACTGTCACATCTGTGAGAGGGAAGAGAAAAAGAGGACTCCTTGTCCTTCTCTGGCACAGGCACCCAAGCTATTTTTTTTTTTAAAAATTAACCTAATTCTACCCAATTGGAAACAAATAAACATAATATTGGTCCAGGAGCCAATCAAAATAGTTTAAAAATCATTTATAAGCCTCAAAACCAAACCAAAACAAAAATAACCAGACAAAAAAAACCTCCGTAATAACAGAAAAAAGACACCAGGGGCTCTGCTATTCATTCTGACGGCGGCATTTATTCAAACCACTGCAGCCAAATCGGCTAAGCAGTCCCCAAGACCTGCCCACACCCCACTGACACACATGAAAACAATTCTACCCAGGCACGCTAATCGGAACACTCATGGTGACGCGCAGAGCACCGACAAGTTAAAAATCAAACAGAGAAAGACCCAGGTTGGGAAAAAGGTACTTGGGACTGTGGCCCCTGGCCCACCCCGTGTGACCCTGAGACTTTCTAAGCCTTAGGTCAGTCCCTGAAGGAAGAGGGCGGGGCCTGGCGAGGGGGGCGGGACTGAGAACCAAAAGCTTACACTTCTTAAAAGGGCAATGCCACCAATCATTTCGTAACTGAGTTCTTCCTTCCTCGACCATTCTCCTATGGAAAGATATCTAGTCCTACTTGACTTTTAAAGGACGCTTTTTCTTTTTTACAATGATTTTCTGATATTTTCAGGGAACACAAAAAGGAAAGATCTCTTATTAATAAAGGAGTTGGACTCTGAGAACTCTGCAGGTGATAATGGTAAAGGGAAGAATATTCGAGAGCTGCCTATTTTACATTTTTCCTCAAAAGAGCTCAGATTGCCTTATAAACACAAGTCTGCTAATCTACACGCTAACTCCTGGTTAGGCAGCAGATCTGAAACTTCCTTTCGCACTGAAGCATGTGTCTGTAGAAATACTCAGAATTCGCTTAGTCAGACTGATCATGAGATGGGCTAGTGATTTGGGGTTTTTGAACTGAATGCGCATTTATGTTAGAATTTAGATCAGCTGTGCTGATCTAAAATGGACTTGACTGATGAATTAGAATATGTTCTATTCGTTACACAATTAGAATGGGAGTAGAGAGGAGTTTCTTATTGGCTGAAATTTATATATAGGTTGCCTCTAAATGAGGTGCTGGTTTTTGATACAACACTAACTCACAATAAATGTTCAATCGGAACAGAGTAAGCAAGTGATAACTTCAATAATAAAATCACACATTTGTGAACAGCAAGGCAGAAAAAGAAAACTGTCTAAAATCAACCTATTTTATGTGAAAAATACCTTTCATCGGGAAATGGTATTGTGTATTCATAATTGAAAAATTATGAGCTAGGGTAGGATACAATGTATCTGTGGTAATGTTAATAGTTTGGTTAATATATCACTAGAATAATTTATATGGAGTATTCTTTATCCTCTAGTTGGCTGTGTTTGAATATTTTCATCTAAAATTTTGGGAGCCCATTAATTAATTTGCTTATCCAATAGTTGTTATTCATCCCCTCATATGCACGAAGCAATATTCAGGGTGCTGAGTGTAGGGAAGGCAAGATACAAAAGGGCATAATTAGCATCTCCCAGTACTTTATAAGGTTATTGGAAAACGAGAACTATATCCATGTAAAAGTTAAATAAATAATATGAGTAAATGAAATATAGAAGAGAAATGTAAGGGTTATCACAAGACAGTGGTATTGTGGTTTTAAGTCGCAAATGACTGTTAGGTTATGAGAGTGTGTGTGTGGACAAGTGAGCACACAATAAACCTCAGTGGGCAGAGAAGGCTTCCTGAAGGAAATGATATGTGGAATTTGGGCATGACAGGGAGAGGATATTTTGTTGAGGAAATAGGAGATGATGAATTTTAGACCTGAAATGATCCTAAAACAATCAGCTAGGCCACTAGTTCTCAAATATGGCTATAACATTGTAATCACCTATGTAGATTTAAAAAATTCTGATACCTGGGTCTCACCCCAGAAACTCTGATTTAAGTGATGTTTAAAGACTCCCTAGGTGATTTTAATGTACAGCTATATTTTATAGTTTGAGGACCACTGATTTAGTCCAACTCACCAATTTTTTTTTTTTCTTTTGTGAGACAGGGTCTTACTCTGTCACCCCGGCTGGAGTGCAGTAGATCACAGCTCACTGCAACTTCCAACTCCCAGGTTCAAGTGATCCTCCCACCTCAGTCTCCCAAGTAGCTAGGGCTACAGCTGCATGCCACTACACCCAGCTAATTTTAAAATTATTTTTCTAGAGACAGGGTCTGCCTATGTTGCACAGGTTGGTCTCAAACTCCTGGCCTCAAGCAATCCTCCCGCCTTGGCCTTCCGAAGTGCTGGGATTACAGGCTTGAACCACCACAGCTGGCTGTCCAACTTATCAATTTTACAAGATAAGGACGACCTCCAAATTTGCCCATGCACAGCTGGTAAGAACTGCCAGGACACCCAAGGAGCCTGGGCTCTGCTCACCATTCCTGGCTGTTTGTCTTTGACAATGTATTGTGCAGTACTCTGGAGACTGGGCCAGAGAATTGGATTTTTGCCATAAAGGTCATGGGAAGCCATTGAAGGTTTTTGTGCAGGAAAATGGCACGTTAAAAACAAATGGTCCTGCAACTTCCAGGCAGACATAGAATTGAAAAGAATAAATGCACCTAACAACCTGGGAGAATAATGTTATCCAAGTGAAAACTCTCTCTGAAATTTAAGTTTGCAAGTTTGTATTTTGAATTAAAAAATAATGTTGAATTTTAAAATGACATTATGATACTTTCTGTGTCATCATATTCAGATTAAGTAAAACTGTGCTTCTCTAGCTTTGTGGCCACTTCTCACAAGTTTTGAAAAAATTTTCTTCCAGCCAAATAGCTATAGTGTTTACATTTTCCTTTGATTTTTCTCCTTTCTACAACTATCTAAATATTTTCTGTTTCACTTCTTTTTCACTTTACCTCTCCTGTCCTTTCCCTTTTGTCCAATCAAGGACATTTGTTAATTGCCCACAATATGCTCATGCATATTTATATGTCCACACCTCCCTATCTCTTTATTATCCCTAGGGCAGTATTGTCCAATAGAAATATAATTTGAGCTGCATATTTTAGAAATAGGTTAAGTTAATTTTAATAATATATTTTGTTTAACCCAATATATCCAAAATTGCATCACTTCAACATGTAACCACTATAAAAATATTAATGAAATAGTTTATATTCTCTTCTTAACACTATATTTTCTAAACCTGCTGTGTATTTTACAGTTACAACACATATCAATTGGGATGCTATATTGTCAAACTTCAAAAATATGACACAATAAGTTTGGGTTTTAGGGAAAGTATCCTGTTTAAATTTTTACAACACATATCAATTGGGATGCTATATCATCAAACTTCAAAAATATGACACAATAAGTTTGGGTTTTAGGGAAAGTATCCTGTTTAAATTTTTAAATTTATATTAGTTAAAACTAAAGAAAATTAAAAATTTAGTTCCTTGGTTATGCTAGCCATGTTTCATGTGCTCAATAGCCACATGTGGCCAGTAGCTATTGTATTAAGCAGCACAGGTAAGGTTTTCTATGGCTGTGTTTTCTCATTCTGTAGCTTGAAAGAATACTAGGTTCATTTTAATGAGTTTGATTGCTCTACTTATTGAGAAATGTGTTTTCCTTAGGAGTCTTATAGGAGGCAGGGTATGAAATGATCATGAAAATAATTTTAGGTTCTCTGAACAAAGACACAAAATTTAGGACAAGAAGGAGTTTAGGAAGGGAAACAGGGAAGAGGGAAAAAAACAGGTTTTGGTGCCCACTCTTAGTCAAATGATATTTGAAGATAAAGAAATTCTATAGAAAGTCAAATAGCCAAAAGAAAAAAAGATGTAAGATACATTAAAAAGAAAAAGGGCCAGACGCGGTGGCTCACGCCTGTAATCCTTGCACTCTGGAAGGCCGAGGCGGGTGGATCGCTCAAGGTCAGGAGTTCAAAACCAGCCTGAGCAAGAGCGAGAACCCGTCTCTACTAAAAATAGAAACAAATTAATTGGCCAACTAAAAATATATAGAAAAATTAGCCGGGCATGGTGGCACATGCCTGTAGTCCCAGATACTCAGGAGGCTGAGGCAGAAGGATTGATTGAGCCCAGGAGTTTGAGGTTGCTGTGAGCTAGGCTGATGCCACGGCACTCTAGCCCGGGCAACGGAGTGAGACTCTGTCTCAAAAAAAAAAAAAGAAAAGAAAAGGAATGAATTAAAAAGTGGATTTGTCTGTTCTCAGAAGGGGAAGAGGAGTATTGCTTACATGAAGTGCTAATAATGTATTTTTTATAGAGCTTTCCCCTAAAGAATTCAGGATGTCATGCAAATGATTATTCAATTGCATAAGCAACTTTGATAACTCATTTTTATTTCACCTACCCCCTTCACTAACTGTTCCGTCTCACATAGCTCTTGCATGCATCATCTATAGTTGGTTTACATTATTCTTTTACAGACTAGATTCAATTTAAGACAATATAAACTTTTTAATCATCTGATAATAATACTTAGCTTTCAATTAGTTGTACAAACAAGGGGGGAAATAAAGTCAACAGCAGTGGGCACCAGTGGTGAGGCAGGAGGCTTGCTTGAGCCCTGGAATTCTGCGCTGTCGTGCACTATGCGCGATCCTGTGTCTGCACTAAGTTTGGCATCAATATGGTGACCTTCCAGAGTGGGGGACCACCAGGTTGCCTAAGGAAGGGTGAACCAGCCCAGAAAGGAAGCAAGTCAAAACTGATTAGTGGGATTAGGCCTGTGAATAGACACTGCATTGCAGGCTGGGCAACATAGTGAGACCCCACCTGTGCTAATCTGCCCGTGCCTAGCAGGGTGGGAGAGCTGAACAGACCTGAGGGAAGTGCTCCAGCCACCATTTTAGAGCAGTTGCTTCCTCTGTCCTTCTGATACCCTTAGTGTTTCTAACGGTCCTGCCAACTTTTTTGTTAAACTGAGAAAATCTCAAAGATTGATGACGACAAATTCTAACTCAGTTACCTGTTGCTAAAGCTTAGAAGAATATGCTGTATATCTTCCCACTCTTTTTGGCAGGCGGAGGTGCAGTTTCCTGATCATAAGAGCTCAGGCACTCTAGAGATGAGTAGTAAAGGTTCCATTTTGTTGGCTCAGGATTAGAGGAAATCCTGATAATAATAGCAATAATGCACAATTTCAAGTCAGTAGACATTTATTAAACACCTATTAAGTGGTATAGCAGAAAAAGCATTCAGAATTCAAGTGTGAACAGTGTACCTACTGTAGGTTCAGTACTGTGCTAGGCACTTGTGTAACAGTAATACTTACCATAACAACAACAACAACTAAGACTTAATAAGTGCTTATATACTGCTAGGGACTGTAGTAAGCAATTTAGGTGTTTTTATTATTCCCATTTTACACAGGAGACTGAGGCACAAAGAGGTTAAATAACTTTCCCATGTCACCAAACTAGGACATGGTTTTCCCATTTCACCTAGAAGTGAGATGACTTTCCAAAGGTCACATAGCAAGTTAAGAAGTGGCAATCTAGCCTCAGGGACTCACAATCAAGCTTTAAACACGTTTGGAGTTGAATCCTACCCTCTCCACCTATAGCTGCATGACTTTGGGAAAATTGTTTCTCAGAATCCTCATTTCCTCATCTGTAGATGGAGATGATGATATCCACTTTCAGAACTTAGTAAGTTTGCTAAATAATGCATGCAATGTGACCAGCACAGTGCCTGGTAGACAATATCATTATTAGGGATTCATTCATCTAAATGCATAATGACTCGGTATGCGCTGGTATGGCCACTCCAGTTATTAAAATATTGCACTGCTTCCATGCCAGTTTGTGGAACCTTTGCTCTAGGTCCCTTGGGTGTCCCCTTTCCTGGCCATCCAGTCCCTCCTGCAGGAGGCCCCTTCCCATAACCCCGTGCATTGTAAGGACCTCCAGGACCGTGTCCTGATGGTTAGTGCCTGTGTTGCACCAGTTTTACATATTTTCATTATATCCCGGCTACAATTATGAGATGGGCCCCTGCCTTCGATGAGGGCACAGTCTGGGAGGGGCACTGGGCATGACGGGAGAAGTGATAAGGGCAATGATGAAGGTGTGTGGTGGGTACAGTAATAGACGGTGGGACAGCTCAGCTCAGGTGAGCAAGAAAAGCTTCACAGAAGGCAAGAGGCTAGCGCTATGGATATCCTGTTTGGGTGGGTGAGTGGGGCCTCCCAGATCATCACTAAAATTCCTTTTGTCTCTCAGTTTCTTCATTCTTGCTACTTCCTTCTCGTTCAGGCCTTCATGACCTTTTGCCTAAACTCCCACAAGAGCTTTATAATTAAGTGGTCTTCTGTGCACCAACTATTCCCTTACTCAGCAAACTTTAGTAAGTCCCTGTGGTCCTATCTCCTCATTGAGGCATCCACAATCCACTATCATGCAGCCCCCGCCTGTTTCCAGCCCTTTCCACTTACTTTGGGCAGGTGCCTGGCACACCTTCAAAATAAGATGTTCCCTACAGCAGACCGTTGTTGCTCCTACTGCTTGGAACTTGTGGATCCTTCCTCAGTGTTTTTCAACACCCTCCTCAAATACAACTACCTTGGTGAAACTTTTCGCTATCTATGTTCCTTCCTTCCTCAGTCTCTTCTCCTACTCCAAGGTTGCACACGGGGTAATGTGTTCTAATAACTAACATACATTGGTAGCTTACTATATGCCAGGCAGTGTTCTAAGAGCTTTGCATGTGTCACCTTGTTTTATTCTCACAAAAACTCTAAGAGGTAGGCACTCTATTTACTAAAAAAAAAAAAGACTGAGGCACAGAGAGGTAAAATAACTTTCCAAAGATCACACAGCAAGTAAGAGGTGGAGCTGGGATTCCAACACAGGAAGCTCATTTCCAGAGTCTGTGCGCTGAACCATTGCTTTATAGTGACTATAAAGCAAAGTGACTATAAAGCTCACAAAGAAAGAGAAAATAGAAGAAAAATTTTCTCATGTTATTACTCAATATATGCTGCTTGGTTTTGTAATTATTTGGGTAATTATTTTACCTCCTCTATGAGGTCTGAAAATTCCTAGATGGGAGAAACTCTGGGCCCCATAGTCTGGTTTTCTCAGTTACCATCCATAAGTTGTGGGCAAAGGTAATGTTACTGAGCCATCACATCCTTTGACAGTGTCTTGATTGTAATTGGCCATGATCAAGCCTGACTTTCACTAGTATTTCCCTAAATAAACACATCGCTTGGCCAAACGCTGGTGCAGGATCAGGCCAGCTATTCCACATGGACTCCAAGAAAGTTGTGCTTAGCTTTCTTATTCATATTGTGGCTGAGAGCTGTCATTTACTTTTGGCATAATAAAGCAGATGTGTATGTGACTTCCCCCTTTTAAAGGCGGAGAGGCTAAAGCATCCTGAGGTTATTTACCCAGAGTGCTCAGGCAGGTCTGTGGTAGAGTTTCGGTGGGACTAACCGGACCTGACTCTGGACAACCATGTGGTGATTGTGCCCCCGATGCCATGTATTATACTTCAAGGATCAGTAGACAGGCTAAGTTGTTAACTGACCAGAAAATTCTGGAGCACCCTTCCCCTATATTTTTACCTTGACACAAAATGAAATTATGACATCATGATGGGAGCGCAAGACTTCTCTCTTTGTATTTTTAGAACTTGCTAGATATTTTCAACAAGTCATGTGTTTGTAACAAAAAATAAAAAAAGAAAAGAAAAAAAAGAAAATAGATATTTCCAAGGGTGGACTGGTCAGCCCTTGTGTTAAGAAAAAGTCGTGGAGAACTTGTAACATCTTCCATTTAACGTAATGGAAGGGGACAAGTGGGTTTGTTCTAGAATCTAGAGAACAACCTGAGAACCAATAACTTTGTATCTAGACACAATCCCTTGATAAGAAGCCAAAAACTCAGGAACTTTTAGAACCCTCCCTTTTCTCTGGCTTTAAAATTGACAGATGCTAAAGAGTGTGTGTGACTCTAGGGGACAAGGGGCTTATCCAAAAATAACATCCGCCAAATACGCTGTAGTAACATTATTTGCTATCGGGGGTATTCTCTGCCGCGAACTGCCATCATCTATTTCTGTCAGGGGTGGCCAGGGGTTCACAGACGTGCGGGGGCTGGAAACGGCGGCGAGGCGGTGAGGCGGGCTTGACCAAGGCAGCGTCAGGACTGTACTGCGGGGCAGAATCCACCACCATGCTCGGATGAAAGTTCGAATGGTTTCGTTCGCCTTTGTTCCTGGCAATCCAGCGCACAAGCCAGAATCTTTAAGTACAAACAGCACCGCCCTAGAGCACACGCCCCCCCCGCCCCCACCGGCGCCGGTCGGAGGCCGCCCGCGGTCGCCCCCTTTAAGAGCCTGCTCCGCGGGACTAACGTTCGAACGGGCTCCGCGCCCCTCCTCGGTCTCCGATTGGCCGCGCGCGGCGCACGAGGGCGCCTCGGCCAGCCCCGGAACGGTTGGCGGTCCTCGGTGATTGGCGGGCGAGGCTCCTATATAAGGCGCGTGGCGGCCGAGCTGTCCTGTTTCGCGACCGGACCAGAAACTAGGTAGTTGTCTGGTGTAGAGAGGCGGGGAGACAGCTTCCGCGTCACCGGAGTCGTTTCTCTTTCGGAGTCTTCAGCTGTCGAGGGCACACCTCAGGGCGGACTTGTTTACGGCTCCCGAGCTCCTCCCCGCTCCGAACGTGAGCCACGGCTCAACCCCGTCACCTCGGCGCCAGCCCTGTGAAGGGGAGACAGGATGGAGTTCAAGCTGGAGGCTCACCGCATCGTCAGCATCTCCCTCGGCAAGATCTACAACTCGCGGGTCCAGCGCGGCGGCATCAAGCTGCACAAGAACCTCCTGGTCTCGCTGGTGCTGCGCAGCGCCCGTCAGGTCTACCTGAGTGACCCGTGTCCCGGTCTCTACCTGGCCGGTCCCGCGGGGACGCCGGCGCCGCCGTCGCAGCAGCCCGGGGAGCCGGCGGCCGGACCACCTGCCGGCTGGGGCGAGCCGCCTCCGCCTGCTGCCCGCGCCGCCTGGCCAGAGACCGAGCCGCAGCCGGAGCGCACCGCGGTCCCAGACGCGCCGTGGGTTGAGGGCGCACAGCCGGCGACCACGGTGACCGGAGCCGCGGACGCTTTTCAAGGCAGAGAGGCGGACGCGGCGGAAGGCGCCTGGGGCCGCGTGGAAGGACCGCGCGAGGCGGCCGCGAGCCCTGCCGGAGGCTCGGACGTCTTCCCCGAGGAGCCTCAGGCAGCGCGCCGCCCCTGTGCCTGCCCCCCGAGAGGGGAGAACCCGCGGGGCTCGGCGGCCGCGTCCCCGGGAGCTGACTGCTGCTGCGTCCCGTGGCCGGCGGTGGACGAGTCCCCCGCGCCGCCCGCCGTGTGCCCCAGGAAGCGCGGCGCGGCGGGGGCGGGCGGCGGCCCCGCAGGCTGCCCGGCGCCCGGCTCGACCCCGCTCAAGAAGCCCCGCCGGAACTTGCAGGAGCAGCCGGGCAGGGGAGAGGACGACGACGCGGAGGAGATGGAGACCGGTAACGTGGCTAACCTCATTAGCATCTTCGGTTCCAGCTTCTCCGGACTCTTACGGAAGAGCCCCGGGGACCGCAGGGAGGAAGAAGAGGGAGAGGAGAGCGGTCCGGAAGCCGCCGAGCCCGGGCAGATCTGCTGCGATAAGCCGGTGCTGAGAGACATTAACCCTTGGAGCACAGCTATCGTGGCCTTCTGAGCCCTCGTCCGCGTGCGAGGAGGAGATTGAGCAGCGGGCGTCCCCAAAGTTAGGGCCGGGTCCCTCCCGGCCGCGAGGACTCCCAGAGACCGCAGGCGCTGAGCGCTTTGGGGAGACTGGTTGCTGCCGGGCAGCGCAAACTGCCCCGGGCTTGGCGGCCTGCTGTGCCGGGACACTCGAGTCTCATCCTGAGACCTGGGAGTTTGAGCTTATAGGAAGAGGACGATCGTTAACTTTTGTGTATGTGTATGTCTGTGTGTATGTAAGATGTAAGTTCGTCTTGTTGAATTAAGACTATTTTGTCCTTCTGGAATGCACCACTCCTTCCCCGGAGCTTAAGAGATTGGGGGTAGACAGGGACTTTCCTCTGCCCGCAGCGCGGAGGAGGAAGCGGCTACAAGGTTCGGGCCGGGAGTTCCCCATTGGTCCTCGGGGGAGGGAGGGACTTTTACACCCACCCCTCGCATGGAAGCTAGAACCGTACCAGCGTCGGGAGTGGCGTTTCCTCCCAGGAATTTTTAGGACTAGAAGGATTTAGTCTGCAGTAGAGACTTGTATTCTTTCGCTCCCTCCCCACCTTTCTCTCTCACTGAAGAAATGTTCCTACCCTGTGATTACTCCGGGAAAGGGGAATATTAACGGCCCTTCGCTTTCCCACGGGGAAAAAAGCTTGATGAACTTCACAGAAGAGTTCAAGCTTGGAAATATGGAGTTTATAGAGAAAAGCTATATTTTTAAAAGCTCTAGGTCGGAACTACTACACAGTGCTTTTAAAAAGTGTTTAATGAAACAGAGTTTACAGACAGAAGCCCTAAGTGGAAAGACCTTATGGTTTTGTAGATAGGGTGACTCCAGTCTTTGTTGTATAAAGGTTGGGGGAGCTGGTAAGGTTTTTGTACAGTATTTTCTCCTTCAATGTATTGATTTTTGTATAAAAATGTAACTTTACGTGTCTAACACGTATTAAATATTTTGAAGCAACTTCACTGTCTTGCCTGTAATCATCCACCAGGGTTGGCAGGTAAGAGGGAGGAGGGAAATTAGGGTCTGGGCTAGAAAATTGAAGGTGTGGTTCTTAATATCAGTCATTCACAGACTGAGGACATTGTTTGCTGACTTCACTAAATATCAAGAGAGACATTCTTAAGGTTTTTCCTTCCAGATCAGAGAACTGCTGCTGGATAGTAATATCAGTGACCTGCCAGCTTCTTGAAACCTGCCACTACAACTGCCTTATCTAAGGTCAATTTAAGCCAATTCGATTTTCTAAGCCCAATATGATAGTGTCTGTTTGATATGAAATTATTTTAGCACCAACTTTTGAAGCCCATTTCATTTACAAAAATGTTTTTCACCAAAACTTTCTTTTAGCCTCCTGTTAAGCTATGTAATAATGGGTCATTTTTTAGCTTTGTTATTGAAAAAAAATTTGAGATAGTAGCTTACTTAAAGCCTCCTAGAACCAAAATAAGAGGAAGCTGAAGAGACTAACTTGCCTAAATGGGCAAGTCAACTTCTGCATTACAGTGGGTGTCAAGATGAGAAGGTTCAGTATTTTCTTTTATTGTTACGTCTGTAGAAAGTAAATGCCTCAGTGAAAGGGAAGCTGCTTGTGTCAAACCAGATAAGGAAGGAGGGCTAGGCAAATTTAATTCTCATTTAGCAAAACTTTCTGATTTGGTTTTGTTACCTAAGTGGTGACATCAGTGTTTTGGTCACTGTAAGCAATTAGGTGATAACAGCCAAGGTCATCTATTGATTTTACTGATACTACTGTGATTAAGAGTTTTTTTTATCTAAAACAAAATGTTCAATATTTGAGACGTATTCAATAATCCATTTCAGAAGCAAACCAATTAGAGAATGATGATTATTGAATATGGTTGCCAGTACTTTAAAAGATGGTACTGGTTTATAACACTTACGAGTAAATAGGCTGTCTAAGAGAAGGGAGAAATTGAGGAAAGAGATGCTTTAAGTAAACATGGCCTTTGAGCAAAAGGATCATATGAATGGTGCCTTGGCCTTTGCTAAAGTCCCAATTATATGTCCCTCTAGCTGAGTAGGCCAGTGCTTTGATATTTCTGCAAATCTAATAGTGGTTCCTTAAGCATAGGGAACTTTCTACTTTATGCTCCATCACCATAATAATATAGTCATAGAATTAAACATTCTCTAGTCAGGGTATTATTACATAGATTTGTTTCAGAAATTAGCTATTTAAGTTCTGTTATAGCTAGGAGTGATCCAGTGAGTTCTGACTGCTTCAGCTGAAAAAGGTGTCCAGGGCCTTAGTTCTGCAAACATTTTCTGTTGCTAGAAAGTAATTATTGTACTTGAACTGCTATCTCAATGCATTTGTTTTTTTAAGAGACAGGGTCTCTGTTGCCCAGGTTGGAGTGCAGTGGCATGATCATAGCTCACTGTAGCCTGGAACTCCTACGCTCAAGGGATCCTCCCACTTCAGCCTGCGGAGTACCTGGGACTACAGGCACATGGCACCATACCTAGCTAATTAAAAAAAATTTGTTTTTGTAGACACAGAGTCTCACTGTGTGGCCTAGGCTGGTCTCAAACTCCTGGCCTCTAAGTGTTTATCCTGCCTCTGCCTCTCAAAGTACCAGGATTACAGATATGAGTGAGCCACTGTGCATGCTCTCAATGCATTTTTATATTTGAAAGTGGGTAACATTTGGTTTAAGAAAGCTGATATATTATGGTTGAGACTCAAGTTCCTATTGATCCTTGGTTTCACATTAAGATGAACTATAGGACCATGTATCTGCTTAATTTAGAGAATGTAAATTGGCATGTTTGATAGAGGGATAAAGCTTTATGGGAAATTAGAAAATTTTTTTTGTTTTGTTTTTTGTTACAGAAGCAGTATAATGTAATGGGCTCTGGAGCCAGACTGCCTGGGTTTTTCTGTTGTGGCTCTGCCACTTAACTGCGGAACCCTGGACAAGTTACTTCATTTCTCTGTGCCTCAGTTTTTTCAAATGTGCAATTGGCATAATTGTATGTACCTTAGGGCTATGAAAATTAATGAGTTAATGCTCTTAGAAAAGTACTTCATACATATTATAAGCACTCACATGTTATTAATGTAGAAGTGAATTATGTATATAAATCAGATATACTGTGGTCATAGTATTGTATATATTTGTAAGAAAGGAGGGGAAGGGAGAATCTACTTTTAAATTATCCTGTCTGTCAATGCTGGTCTCTTCTGTTTTTCTCTGGACACTTGGCCGTCCTGAAGCTTTGTTCTACTAGCATAATTTTGTTGCTACGTATGTCTCATATCAACCTATGACTTTCCCAATTATATCAAACAACTCTGTTTTCTGAGAGTAAGCAGGAGACACACAAGGAGCAAAGTTCTTGTTGACATACAAATGCTTTCTGCGGATGAGTAAAGAAAATAGCCTACAGAGTTATTTTTAGCCTTAGTTACTTGGGCATAGAATTAAACCATGCTTATTGATAGGTCCTGGACAAGAGCCTTCCTGATGACAAGATAGGGTTATCACAAAACTGAATCAGATGCACTGTGGTTAGAATCAAAGCCATAGTTTAGTGCCTAACCATTTCTTGACCACTCTGAGGGGCCTATGCTCTTGATCAAATTAACCTTAGTTCTGATCTGGAAAACACTTTTGACTGCCATGTAAAAGCCAGATGTTTAAAGTGCTTTTTAAGGCTGGATGCTGTGGCTCACACCTGTAATCCCAGTACTTTGGGAGGCTGAGGTGGGGGAGGAGCACTTGAGGCCAGGAGTTTATAACCAGCCTGGGCAACATTGCAAGACTCCCTTCTCTACAAGAAAATTTAAAAGTTAGCCGGACATGGTGGCACATGCCTGTAGTCCTGGCTAGTGAGGAGGCTGAGTCAGGAGAGTTACTTGAGCTTAGGAGTTCAAGGCTGCAGTGAGCTATGACCACACCACTGTATTCTAGCCTGGGTACCAGATTTAGACCCCTGTCTCTTAAAAAAAAAAAAGTACTTTTGACAAGTATTCCAAGAAGATCACGTTAATAGAGGATAAAGGTGATAAATTTTAGTACAGTCTGTACTTCTCAACTATGTCACTTTAAACCTGTCTTCCCTTTCAGAAACCATCATTTGTACCTGGGGAAAGGAACTAACAATGAAAAAGCTTGAACTGTTTTCTCCAAAGTGACAGGGTTTTCTTTATGGCACCTAATAACCTTTCCATTTCCCCCATTCATCACTGGTTGGATTTTGAGATGAGAAGTGGGAGAAAATGGGTCATTTAACAACTTTGGTGTAGTGTTTCTCAGAATAAAGATGTGGTAAATATTGGGAATGAAATTAATAATCACAAAACCGCTTCATTTTATCACTGGGTTAGTCTGAGTCTCTCTTCCTTCAACTTACTAGGCATTGTAACCTTGCTTGGAGTGTGTGTGATGGGGTCGAAAGGCCAATACCCACTGGGACATGGAGTTTGATGGACAATTATTTCCTTATACTTTTTTTTTAAAAGTAGAGTTAGTTCAGTTCACTGAATAACCAAAGGATTTCTGATCTCCTGCCCTAAATATTTTATTCTTGTCCTGTTTGTGAATTTTTTATTCTCCTAGGCTTCCTTTCATCCCAGCAGTTCCTGAAAGAAGATGGGAATAAAAAGAAACGCTGATCTAACCTTTCTGTGACTATGAAAGGAGCCGTTACTATGAGGTGCAGTGCTCGGTGGGGAAGGAGGTCTGCTTCCCTGGATTCCTGGCACTCTTTCCAGTAATGAGCAGTTTGTCTCTCAGCCCTTGAACCATTGTTCAGATTTAAAATTTTACCCAGTGGAAAGCCTTGGGAAGAAAAACACAGGAGCAGAGTTGATGTTAGGAATCATTGTGATCTTAACTCATGCCCTCGGAGTTGTTCAGTAACAATTGTTGAGGGTACAATAGAGAAGGAATATGAAGCTGCAGAAAATGTGAAAGGATATATACATCTAGTTCAATGCCTCCTTCCTGATCCAAACACAGTTTTTCCCAGTGCCTGCCACCACTCCCCTTCCCCCAGTGGGAATGAGGGTTTAGAAATAAAATCCCTCTCTAGCAATTGCTCTCTCCCAGAGGAATATAGCCCAAAGCATCTTTGCTGGACTACAGCCTGGAGTTTGTCTCAGACCTTTGGAATCCTACAGGCAGGGAAGGGGAAGCCTCTGGGGACTGCATTCCTGAAAGGGCCTCTCCCTCTTCCCTACTCTCCTGGCCAGCAGCAGCCTCCACCACTGGCTGCTGCCCACTTATAAGCAAATAAGAAAGTATTGGCTATCAGCTTTCGCAAGCTGCCGGAACAAGGGCTGGTCCCCATCACTGCCACTGGGCATCTCTAGCAGGTGATTCTTTTAGGGGACTGGCATAGAATAGGCCTGGGATGTTTTCTGGTAAATCTGCTTATTGGGAATTTTATATGATAAAGTTTTCAGGGATCTGGTCACAAGAGGTCCCTAAGCCTGTGGTGTGATCCATATCCCTAACTTGCAGGATGGTGAGACAGCTGCCCGCTTTCCACCCATGTAGCACCAGGTCAGCACTGGTCCCAGCCCACTGCTTTCTCCCTATGACTGGGCTTTTGGCAGGTTGCCCCAGCCCAGTCATTCCACCAGATGCCAAGGCAAGGCTCCTTTCAGTTTTTCTAGAACTCAAGGATATACCAAAAGCCATGTGTTCTCACCTGCTTGTTCTTCAACTCATTCTACTTCTCAAGCCTTGAGGCAGGGCAGCTGCTAGAAGTTTGCATGCTGTGAGATGAAAACAAAACCATCTCTTCCCTCTGGACAAATCTGTATTCCCTCTGCTTGGAGCACTGAGGCTGTCTCTGAGTGTAGTGTTCCCTTTGCCGACTCCCCACACTCAATCCCTTTCCCGAATCCAGGATACCCTCCAGTTCTTCTCTAAGCTGCTGCGCATCTGCTTGGTTATTTCTTTCTAGCCAGTCACAGGATCAGCCTACACTTTGTGGCGTGGATGCTTCCTTCAGCGATGCAGCTGCTTTGTCTTTCCTTCTTTTCTGTCTGTCTAGGTCTGTCTGGGTCTTTCTCTCCGTCTCCCCTCCCTACCCTCTCCGGAGGACCCTCACATTCATCATTTTCCTGGGGTAGAGTCTGGCTCTGCTCAAGGAAGAGCTGGGATTGGGAATGCTACAGCCCGCAAAAAGGAGCAAAGATTTGGATTTCCTGACCGTGAGACTCGCAAAGAGTCTCCAGAGGCTCTGGGTCCTGGAGATGACGCCACAGCTATGGTGGCTGGAAGTCATTCTCTCACCGTGCCTCACCAGACCCCCAATTCCATCATAACAGCAGGGGGTGCATAGGGGAGTATACATCCTAGAAACAGGAGCAGCAGCTGAAAACAGCTTGGCTAGTGGCCAGAGGCAGGGAAGGAGAGGCAAAGCCAGGGGAGCCCAAACGTGGGCTACACAGCGTTTCTGCTTCCCCTTCCTTTGCAGGAACTGCATGTGCCACTTTCTAGAACAGGTAATGAATCACAGAGCTGCTCAGATGGAGAAATCCAAAAGTGCTTTTTTGCCTCATCTCCGCCTTCTAGGCTTTGATTGATTAATGGAGACTTTTTGGGCTGAGTTACTACAAGTGGGAGTGGGATGTAGTTAAAACCCGCTGGGATCGTGCAACAGAAGTAACTGGCAGGAAGTGAGCTAGAGGGCTGTGAGGTGATGGGGTTGGGGGGCTGCTGCCAGGTCGAGTTCTGCTTAAGAAGGTCTGCTGGGGGCTGAGTGGATGCAGGGCAGGAGCCCCCCACCCAATTATTTTCTCCACAGTTTTTCTTAAGCTGCACCAGAACCTCCTATTTTCTTCAGACAATGTCCAAATTTTATTTTTGGTTTGGAAAAGGGTGAAAGTGCCTTGGCATCTGCATTTATCAGCATGCTCGCTTGCTCTCGCGCGCTCTCTCTCTCTCTCTCTCTCTCTCTCTGACCTACTTTAGAGAGTCTGGAGTGGCTTTTCTTTTTATGGCCATGGGAGAAATCCCGAAAAGCAAAGATTCCATTTCAGAAGCTAAAGTTGAGGTATATGGGATGCTCTGCTGGGGCTGTTGTTGCTCTATAATTTCTGTGGGTCTCTTGCCCCATCCTAGTCTCTCTTCAGAATGTCTTTTGAAAGGCACTCCCACTCTGCACTGCCGAGAGCAGCTGGAAAGATGCGGTGTGTGGGTGATTCTGGCCTGTGGGCTTGCCCAGCTGTCTGCTTCCCAACCTTCCCATCCCCTCAGCCTCAGGCATCTGGCCTCCTGACATGGAGCTGGCAGCTGCCTAAGGCTCCTGAATGCCCTTATGAGAGAAGGAGGCAAAGAGGGGCGAGTCTCCTACCTGTCAGGGAAGGTAGGGAAGAGAAAATGAGCGCCAGAGAGTGAGTGGTAGGTCATCCTGGACAGGCAAGTCTTTCCTTATTTTGGGGTGGACACTCCCTGAAAATAGAGTCAGTGTTAGAATTCACCCCTGGACTGGTTCCTTGAGACTCCTCTGGGCAAGAGACTGTAGCCTTGAATCTGGAAATGCGACTCACTACTTCGAAAGTCATTCGTCTTTCTTGGTTTCTATCTACAGGTTTTTTGTTTGTTTTGTTTTTGTTTTTCTATTTCTATCTCCAGGTTTTTTGTTTGTTTTTGTTTTCTATTTTTAGTAGAGACAGGGTCTCACTCTTGCTCAGGCTGGTCTGGAACTCCTGAGCTCAAGCAATCCTCCTGCCTCCTCTTCCCAGAGTTCTGGGATTACAGGTGTGAGCCACCCTGCTGGCCTCTATTTACAGTTTTTTAAAAAGGTATCAACTTGCCTCACAATTGTGATTAGAAAATAAATTAGTGTTTGTAAAGCAAAGCTAAAAGATATAAACAACTCAGCCCTGGTCTCATCAATTAAGTATTTACAGGAACACCCAGAAGGAACTCATCAATAGGGAATACAAGGATGCAAGCAACAGGATCCTGGCCCTAGAGGCGATTACATTCCAGATGAGATGCAAAACAACATAGGAAACCTGATAGTAGATAAGTAAGTATGGTCTACCCTTTGCTTCTCAAAGTATAGTCTATGGACCAGCAGCATGAGTATCATTTCGGAACTTGCCAGAAATGGGGAATCTCAGGCCCCACTCCAGACATACTGAATCTGCAGTTTAACAAGACCTCCAGGTGATTAAAGTTTATAAAGCAAATATTTCCGCTTATCTTAGGATCGTGAGAATTTCTCAGCTTTTGGTCCCTCAAGGCCTAGCTCCCTCTTGCCATGCCTTCTCTCACATGCTGACTCCAGCCATGGGTAACTAACTCTCTGTAGTGCAGGTAACTTCCTGAAGGTATCCGGGCCTTTTCAGATGCTGCTTCCCAGGTGGGAATGGTCAAGCTCAGAGCTTAAAGCTGCAAGAATAAAGAAACTCTACAGGGAAGAGAGGACAGAAAGCTAAGACCTGGTGACAAGGGAGCCTAGCGGTAGGAGCTGGATTAGGAAGGGGGCTCTGTGAAAGAGGGCAGTTTGCGGTGAGGTGGGAGTAGAGGTTGGCTACTGCCAAGGGAGATGGGCAGCAGAAAAGCCAAGGAAAACGAGAACAAAGACAGTGTCATTGAATTGAAGACTGCTGTCAGTGAATTTAGACAGGTTCTGCTAGAAGATGGGAGAGAAAACCAGATTATAAAGGGAGTAGAAAGATGTGGAGGCCTTGGCTGTAGCTGCTTGCCTGAGAAACTTGGCGTAATAGGCAAAAGAGAACCAGCACGACAGCTAGAAAGGACTTTGGGTCAATTGAAAGGACCTGTGCGTGTCTCAAGACAGAACCAATGGGTGCAGAACAGCTATATTGAAGGCAAATGGGGTTTGAATATATTATAAACTCCTAAATATGTATCTCTTATCAGGAGGAATGAACACTTTCTTTTCCTTCTCCTGTCAAATAAAAGGAGACCAGAGACACTAATAAATCACCCCAGGGACCTTGTTAGTATCAGCAGCCTGCATTCTCTTCCTCACTCCCAGCCTGCGAAGACCCTTGCAGCTTAAACGCCAGCACACCAGTTGGCAAGGTAACAAACTGCCAGAGGAGGCTGGAGTATAAAAGGATCACTCCCTGAAACCCTGGTGCTGCCAGCTACTAATCTAAAGATAGAGATTTCTGATGCTTCATCCCCTTTATAGATTAGGGGTTTAAAACATATTGGAATGTAAGCGTGTGCTATGGGGAAAGCAGGATTTGATGTTCTTGCCAGCAGAAAACATACAAGCACATGCACACATGTAGTCTGTTCTCATTTGGAAAGACAGTTATGAATGAGCGTGGTTTCCTGGGTAAGAAATTTTCTCTTCCTTCCCTCCCCACCAAGTCTGACCTCATCTGTCGATTTCAGTGTTATGGAGGATTAGTCTGAGGCTGAAAACAGGTTGAGACATGTCCAACAAAGAGGCTCCGGATACTGAGGGAAAAGGGAGCGAAGCCAAGCAGTTTTAGGTCTCTGAAGACAACTGATGAGAGGGTAAGGAGAAGAAAGTAGGAGTGAGAGAGGAGAATGGGGCGGACACGGATGAGGAAAGCAAGAGGGACAGATGTTTGTGATGATTTAAAGAGAAACCCAAGACAAAAATAAACTGAGTCAGAAAACAGGAAGAATGTTAGAAGTAGGAAAAGGTAATGGACTGAGAACTGCAGTGTATTTGATAAAACACAGCCCCATCCAGATGGAGAAACAGCATTATCTCCCAGCAAAGTCCTCTGGAATATGGAAGAAAAATGCAAAAGAAGTAACAGCTCTGCTTGGAAGTGGGATCATTTTGTGCTAAAGCTGTGATAATAATTTACAAACCAACATCATTACTGGACTTTTGTCACAATTTTCTGAAAAGATAAGGGGAGGCCCTAACTTGTTAGTCTGCATGCCTAGACCACCCAGAGACAAAACTCAACCCAGATCTCAAAATTCCTCCAGTATGTTTGCTTTCTGTCCTAATTAGCCAAAGCTATTTCTAAAAACAAACAGATGATCCTCTCTCAGATTCCCTTGCCCCATTGATATCTGCATCTAGTGTCTTCTCTTGACTTTTGTCTGATTCTTCTACTCACATTCCTTCTCAGGTACTAGGCTGCAAATCTTGGCCTCACTCCCCCACTCCCCACCACATCCCTCTTGCCAACACACCCAAACACTTGTTAAGCTGACAGCATTACAGCATTGTCTCCGCAGTGCGGCTTGTTCCCTTCCTGCTTTCCAGTTCCCACTGTTATGTCTTCCTTCCTAACTTCAAACACTTACTACCTCAGTCTGTTCTCCCCTCTGCCTCAACCCTCTGCTCCCCCCAGCCCTGCCTGCTAACTAATAGATTGCTCATCTGACAGTGTAGTTTGGTGATGTTATCAGTCTGACTCAGAAGCCTCTAATGACTCCTCATATTTTCTATGAATTCCTTTGCCTGCCATTCACCCTTTCATTCAACCATCATTTATCGTTTACTCTGTGCCAGGCACTGGGTACGAAGATGAGTAAGGAACTTGGTGTCTTGAAGGGGGAGAGGCATGGAGAACTGATCATGACAACTCAGGTTTAATACTGTGGTGATACAAGAATAGTGATGAGGGATATTTAACCCAGCCAGAAGGTCCGAGAAGTGTTCTGGGAAGAGGAGGGTATTTCTGTGCTGAATCTTAAAAGGAAAATTGGAGTTACTCAAGTTGGGAATAAGGGGGAAATCTTTCCAGGCAAATAGAACTGCATGTGCAAAGGCCCTGAGGCCTTGAGAGCTGGTAGAAGCTGGACATCACAAATGCTCCATTCTCATTGGAGCATGGGTATGGAGTGGAGAATGGCCCTAAAATGATCAAGGGGGTGGTCAGACTACAAAAGGCTAGGTGTGCCATGGCAGGGGGGTTGCTTTCATCTTAAAAGATTTGAGGGAACCAGGAAGGCTTTCAAGCAGGGGTGGGGCCCAATCAGATTTGAGTTGCAGTGTGGAGCTAGGACTGGGAATGGGAGAAGAGGAAAGACAGGAGGCAAGGAGAAGCACGGACCAGTTAGAAGGTTGTTCAATAATCCAGGTGAGAAATCGGGCCAACAGTAACAGTGGCACTTCTCCCGAGGCATCTGTTGCACGTTGCCTTGTATTGTTACTTGTGTACATGTTTTTTTTTTTAACTTCCTGACATTTCTTACCTTTCCCTTCCCCACTAAATTATAAAGTCTTTGAAGATAAGTGCTGGACCTTAATCTTATCTATGTAGAAGCCTTTCCTGCCCGGATCTGCTCTGATATCAGCAGAACTGAAGAAAGTGAAAAGAATGGGGACTAGCCTGGAAGCAGCGGGCAGGAGGGAGCTCATGAGTGAGCAGGGAGAGAAAGGAATGTGAGGTTTCTCTCACTCGACCCCACACTTCCTGTAGCCCAGCTGGGTTCCCGCTCCAGTTTCTGAGAAGAAAAGGTCCGAGTCACCTCTTTCTTCCTAAACTCCTCTCTTCCCCAAAGGGATCTGAAGGCTGTAGGAGCGTTGCAGTAGGAGAGAGCAGCACCGTCTGATTCTTTCCCCTTCTCACCATATAAACAAAGGGCAGTGATGCCAACAATGGCCAAGCCCAGAAGAATCCAGCCAGAATATGACTGTCTGCCTCTCACCCCTGGAACCTGGCTTCCATTGGGGGTGGAATTTCACTTAAAAAGTAGGCAGAGGATGGTGAAATTAGCCTGAAGAAGCTGGGTGGGGGCCTGGCGCTGTGGCTCACACCTGTAATCCTAGCACTCTGGGAGGCCAAGGCAGGAGGACTGCTTGAGCTCAGGAGTTTGAGACCAGCCTGAGCAAGATGAGACCCCCATCTCTACTAAAAATAGAAAAATTAGCCAGGCATGGTGGCGTGCGTGGGAGGCTGGGGCAGGAGGATGGCTTGAGCCCAGGAATTTGAGGTTTCAGTGAGCCACGATGACACCACTGCACTGCACTCCCCCCGGGGGGGGACAGAGTGAGACTCTGTCTCAAAAAAAAAACAAGAAAAGAAAAGAAAAGAAAGAAAGAAAGAATGAAAAAATAAAGAAGCTGGGTGGGAGGAGGGTTTGAGGGAAAGCAGAGAGTGGAATCAAGTTGTTTAACCTACTTCTCTGGTTACCAGGCTCTTGGCTCTCTTTCTGGTAATTGCTTGTTTACTCACTTCCCGGTTCTCAGAGGCTGTTGGACTCCTGCTGCTCTGGGAGTTGTGGGCTTACCTGACCCCCTCCTTCCCTCACCTTCTCCACTGTATAGAACCCACTGGGAGGGAACAAAGACCAGAGTTCAAGTCCTAATTAGGTCTCCAGTGAGGTAGAGGTGATAGTCTTCATTCCATCCAAGGCAGAGAGATGCTGAAATCCCAGAACCAGCCCTTAAATTGGCTGTTGGCCTGGTGCTTAGAATGAATACCCCTGGGAGGGGGGCAGGCCTCTGGAACCTGGTTTCTGGGAGAGGGTCTTTAAAGTACAACAGCCCTACCGTTGTGCCCCAACCTACAGTCCCTCCCCCAGGAGGGCATTTGAGTGCTGCAATTTAAAAAATCCCTGAAAGTCAGAGTAGATTAAAGATATGATAAACACAAATATGCAGATTGTACTCATAGAGAAAACAGGAGATAAGTGACTCCTCCTATCTGACTATAACTAGTAAGAACTTGTACTAATATCTGACTATAACTGGTAAGAGCTTGTACTAATGCTTCCCAAAGGGGACAGATGTTAGCCCCTTCATTAAGGTCCTTATCTGCATTTCTATTGTGAGGGATGATCATGTATTCATTTAAGTAAGACTTTGTGCCTCTGGAGACCAGTGATTCTGTGAAAACATTGACTAGAGGTAGGACTTTGCTGGAAAAAGCCATAGGTACGCATTTCAGATCTTCTAATTAAAGCACATTATCAGTTATTTACAAATGGTTAAGGCTGTAATCCTTAGGAGACTCCAGGTCAAACAAACAAACAAAGATAATTTACTATAGAAGTGTCAATATGAATCTAACTGAAGAGTTTACTATTGCTTTTCCTTAGGAACATTAGGTCCTTAAGGACTCTTAGCCTTGGTCTCTAAGTTCGGTTCTCCCCTTTGGCCAGGGCCCTGGAGACGCCAGAGTCCTTGGGCAGGTGGAAGCAGAGCCATACCTCCGGTGGCATCTGGGGCATCTCTGTCCCTTCCTTTGCACCATGGTACCCTATCCTCAGCAGCACTTGTGGCTTCCCGAAAGCCATGTTTTCCCAGGCTTCTCTGCTTCAACTGTCCTCCCCGACATAGTGGCTGGGCCAATGAATCCTTGCAGACAGTTCTCCTTCCTGTGATTACTTGTTTAAATTTTAGTTTCTTTTCCTGATCAGACTGTGCCCGCCTCACCTCTAAATAATCACATTCATTTTTCTATCCCCATGATCTGGCCCAGAACCTGGCAGGTGGGAAGGACTAACTGTTGTCTGTGGAAACTCAAGTCCTGGTTGGGTCATTCACAATCTGTATGACTTTCAGCAGGTCTTTTCATCTTTCTGAGTCTTAGCTTCCTCATCTTAAAATACATCTTGCCAATTCCAACTCACATGGTTACAAATTAAAAATGAGACAACTGTGGAAATGTTGAACAAAACGCCAGGTGGTGGAGGTGGTAGGAGGGGTGCTTGGCTCCAAGCGAAGACATATTTGTCTTAGTCTGCTTGGGCTGCCATAACAAAATACCATAGACTGAGTGATTTAAGCAACAAAAATTTATTTCTCACAGTTCTGGAGGCTAGAAGTCTGAGACCAGGGTACCAGCATGGTCAAGTTCCACTGAGGGCTCTCTTCCTGGCTTGCAGATAGCCAGCCACCTCTTGCTGTGCTGTCACATGGCAGAGGGGGGGGGAGAGGGAGAGAGAGAGATATGAGAGAGAGAGAGAGATATGAGAGAGAGAGAGAGAGAGAGAGAGAGAGAGAGAGAGAGAGAGAGAGAGAGATCCAACTTTTTCTTATAAGGCCACAGTCCTTTCAGTTTAGGGCCCCATCCTTATGACCTCACTTAACCTTAATTATCTCCTATCTCCATATATATAGTATCTCCATATATACTCACATTGGGGGTTAGGGCTTCGACACATGAATTTTAGGAAAACACAATTCAGTCCACAGTAATATTAAAGCAGATTAATTAGCACATAGAACCCTTCAGTCCTGCCCCCACATCCCCCAGCTTATAGATCTGGAAACCTCCACACCTCATTTTGCAGCTCCAGTATATGACTCACGACCTGTATACCAACTCATAGATGTCCCAATAACTAAAGCATTTGTATCACATATCCTATGGCTTTTGAAGGATTTTTCATGCATTGTCTAATCTCATTTTCACAACCACCATTTCATAGATGAGAAAAGTGAAATGGAGGAGACAAATCTCATGCCCACGTCCTCTAACTATCTGCAAACTCTTCCCACCATACCAAGGTATGGGGCTGTAACCACGTCAAAGAAAACACAGGGCTCTAAGAAGTGGCAAGTCTAAACTAAGTTCCTCCACTATGGCCATAGCTGACAGTCTTGTGTATTTGTCCCCTTAGGAATCCCCTCTTCGTGCTCTGGGATTTCATGGATTTTGAAGTAGAAAATACATATGGAATGAAGAAAGGACTTTACAAATGCAAGATATTAATGTTTTATTATGTTCGTTTGATTTGGGACTAATTTTCAAGGGACTCTGCATACTGTCTTAGTGTATTTCTTTGGGATGCCCTGCCTACCCAGGACAACTGAATGAGGCACTATCTGCTTTCAATCGTATCTCTCTTGTCTGCTCCTCCCCACGTCCCTTCGCCAAGAACGTCTCAATTCTGCCCCAGGAGACTCCCTCCTCACCAAACAACACACAAAACGCGCTAGGGCCGTGCCACGTCGAAACCTGTCTCTCAGTGGGGTGATCATCCCAGCAGGGAGAAACAGGGACCTTTGTTCACGGGATGCTTGGCCTTGGGCAGGATAGGGGACGTTCCCAGGTACGCACGACCTCAGCTCCTGAGGGCGATTCCCGTTCCATCCCTTCCCTGAAGCCCAATGCCACCTGGCTCCACACCTCCGGATTTCTCCGGCCCCCAGCCCTCCGGCAGGAGGGGGCTTTATTTCCCCGGTCCCTCTTTCTTCTGGCCACGCAGACCAGGGACTGTCCGCCAAGGTCTCCTCCCAGGAGGAAGGGCGGGGTGATCCGGAGAGGATTTAAAGGGGCGCAGAGGTCAGGTGGGGCTGGGAAGCCTCCCGCAGAGAAAATGGGACCAGGGCCAGGGTCGCCGGGGAGCTTCCTCCCCTACTCCCGCCTTTCCGGGCCGAGCGAGCGGAGGGGGAGGGGAGGCTTCCTGCGCCGGCGCCCGCGGCGGGGCCCCAGCGCGGCCCCTCCCGAGAGCAGGCTGGGCGGGGGCCGAGCGCCGCGCCGCGGGCGGGGCCCGGCCGCGCTCGGAGTCTCCTCCTGCGCCCTGCGGCCGCCGTTGCCAGGGTTACCGGGGGAGCGCCCGCGGTGGGGAGGCAGCCGCGGCTGGGGCCAGCGGGCGGAGCGCCGCGGGCGGGTCGGGGAGGGCCGGGGGCGGGAGTCGCTGCCTCGTCGCCATGGGAACGGCGCAGTTATTTCCAACCCCTCGGCCGTGCCAGTGGCGCGGTGCCAGGGTGCGAGGGTATTGCAGGACAGCGGCAATCTGCTGCGGCCTGGGAAAAAACAATGCGCCCCTTCTGTAGCGCGGGGCCCGCCGGCGAGAGGTCCCCGCTAATCTGAGGGGCCGGGGCGGCCCCCGCGCGTCGTGCCTCCTCTCCGGCGCTCCCCAGCGGGGAGCCTGGCGGCCGCGGCGCTGCCGCCTTGCACGTGCTGCCTCCGCCGCCGCCCTTGCCAGACAAATCGGGGCCTTACGGGCGCGTTTTCTTGGCTCCCCCCCTTCGCTCGACGAACCTTTGATTTCTTCCCACTGTGGTCTTCATCTCTCAGTTCGTTCCACTCCTCTCAACTGCCTCCTGGAGTGCCTTTTTTTGTGCTCGCCATCTCTAGTTGGGCCCTCTCTCCAAAGCTTTGCCTTTCCGAACGACTCCTTGTGACCTCCCCTCCCCCGCCGTCGCCTGTGGTGGCATACATTTGTTATCTGGGCCACCGCTCCCCTCTCCTCGTAGTTTTCAGCTCCACGTTACCGTTTCTATTGCCCTCTCCCCTTCGTATCAGGACCTCTTTTCTGTCCTCAGCCTTTTCAAGACTCTTCCAGAAACTTTTGACGTCTCTGTCTCTGCCCTGGTTTCTTTTCCACTATTTTTTATCTCAGGGCTGAGGGAAGGCAGAAGAGAGGTGGCAAATGGCTATACCTAGGTTGAGTCGCCTTGTATCTCACTAACACCATCCTTCTTCTGCCACCTAAAATCTCATTATTTGGGCACCATGGGTGGGGCTGTGAGGGTTCTGCCGCTGTTGCCACCATTAGTAGTCTCCTTGTTTGGGAGCTCAAGTAAAGGAAGCTTCTGGGAACTGGCCAGAGACCCCTGAAGCGCAACTTGAGGACAAAACATCTCTCTTATTCCATCCCTGCTTGGTTACTCTTGCTTTGTTTCATACACCGTCTGCCTCTTCCCACCTCTAGCCTCCCTTCGCCCCACTGCCCCCAGCCCCCAATCACATTGTTCATCCCTTGGCACCAGCTGTAGAAGAGGAAAGGGCAGGTCCTCCTCCCCAGGAAGGAAGGTGGGGCAGAGTAGCTCCCGCAGGAAGGGAAGGAAAAAGGAGGGAAGGAAGGAAGTGGCCAACAGAAGAAGGTGGAATCCGGTGGGAGGGCTCGTCATTGTTTTAACTTCTTTCCTTTTTAGCCCTACAAAGTCAAGCCCAAGGCCATCCCAGCACCAGGGTTCTGCAGCCATCTCTCAGAACCCCGACTGGGACTCCCTGCCTGAGCCTGGAGGGGGCAGAGGGTTTGGTGGACATATTTAAGGGAGGTGGGCAGGGTTTAATGTATGCTGCAAATTGTAAGCACTTTTACATTTTATGTATCCATTTTCTTTTGTTTCTTTTCAGGTCCAACAGGTCAGATTTTATGTTGCTTTTTCTCAAAAAGAAAAAAAGAGACTAGAACTGTGCCTCACTTAAGGAAAATGTGTCTAACATTTCCTGAGGACCTTCTACATGTGAATCTGCTCTTACACTCTGTAATATTTTTCACATGTACATAGGGCTAAAGTTTATAAAGAGTTCTTGCTTACACTACCTCATCTCAGCTGTTATTATCACCCCTACTTGGTCCCTTTCACCCACTGACTTTAAAACTCAGCCTTTCAGGGAATAAATATTCAGCAGTATTACTCTCCAATATTTCCACCACCTGTTTTCTGGCCTAGGCTTAGGGCCAAATGCAGGCCCCAAGAGCACAGGCAAGGAGTTGGGTTGGTCCATTCTAGGCCTGTGGTCCAGTACCAAAGGTGCTTACAATAAATTTGTCATGTGTTTTGCATGATACATCTTTGCATTTCCAGTCACTTAATACTCAAATGCCTGGAAAACTGCCAGCCAGATTTTTGGCTCCATTGGCAGCCTCTTGTTCCTTGAAAGCCCTGGAATGAAAGAAATTGACCCATGCTTTGGAATACCTTGTCTTCCTTTGAAACCTAGTTCAAGATTAACCTGCTGTTTGTCTTCTCATCTTCTATATTAGTTAACAGTATCCTGAACACTGAGCAGAGGCCAGAGGGAGTGGATTTTGTTTTTCTCAGTGCTCTGTGAGCATATCTTCTGGGGAGAGAGTGTTAGTAATGTTTGGAGGGCCTGGGATGGGGGTGGGAGTCAGGAAGGGGATCCAACGACTCTAGGTACCTTTTGTTTTTTGTTTTAAGTTGCTGTCTTGTTGGTGGAGGAAGGTGTGAAGGGGTGGACACCTGCCTGTTTGGAATTGGGACAAGTGTGAGCAGAGCTGTGGGGCTTGGCTTCCTTTCCTACTGGCTCATTTCCCTTGGGGACGGTTTTGCTCTAGAGGGAATTTGCTGTCCCCTCCAATCCTCAAACTGACTGGCAAGCCAATTTGTCCTGGGCACTTAGAGCACTGAGTTGGGGTACACTCTCCTGGAAAACACAAGTGCTAAGAACAGTTCTGTGATCATTGTGTGGAGGGGGTGTGGGATGCAGAGGTGGGGAGGGCATATTTCTGGTAAGTAGAAGAAAGGATTTTCTCACGAGCAGAAATCTTAGCTTTGAGAGTGGCTGGGCTTCCTTAGGCATTCATAGTCATGGAGATGGTTGGGGAGCCTAGGCTAGAAGTCCACTTGTCAGAAATTCGGTAATGTGTTTTCCTGCTGGGTGAGGGGTGAACTGATGACCCCATGGTCCCTTCTAACTCCAAGATTCTGCAATTTGAAATATACTAACGATCCTAGGCAGCAAGAGATGAATCGCTCAAGCTTTGCTAAGGGTTCTATTCATCAAATATTTATTGAGTGTGTACTTTGCAGTGCTGCTCTGCTAGACACTGTGGGAGATTCAGAGGTGTGAATAGTGGGGTTTAAGATCTTTGTGGAGGCCACTTACACTTGGAGTAAAGTGAGACAGGGTTCCAGGCTAGAATGTGTGGTCCTGTCCCCCATTGCTACCCAATCAAAGTCCCGAGGGTCAGCATCCTCTCATACTGTTGCCCTGTGATCTATTTCTTTCTGAGATGCTGGTTTCAAAGATTTCCAGGGACTGTCTGGCTTCGATCTGTAGGAGAGGGACAGAAATGAGAGAAAGGCAGAATGTGTGGGGTTGTGTTTGTAAGGGTGACTGCTGAGTGAATATAGAGCCCACCCTGTCAGAATATGCTGGGATGGGGACAGCAGTGAGAACTGGGAGGAAATGAATGGGCCCCTATAGGAGGAGGTAATGAGGTGAATCAGAAAAATCTGTCACTGAGATCCAAGAAGAGACTGGGAGGTTTAATCTCTCTTGGTCCTTTTAAAAGATGAAATGTGTCAGAGAGCCTGGACTTATCTACCGGGAGCCTCAGTTTGGAGCCAGTGGGGGCTTGCCACGGCTGCTGTTAAAGATGATGAAATTCCCAACTCTGGCAGCCTGGAATCAGCTCAGGGCCCACCTCTCTTTTACTGTCTTTGGCAAGAGGAGTCCTTCAGAGCTTTAAGAACTCCTACCTTGGCCAGTGCTCAGCACCCCCATCCCCACAAGCAGCCCCCTAAGGAAAAGTCCAGGCATCTGTAGGACTCTCAGGACTCCTAAGCCAGAGAGAGCAGTGGGGTTGGGAGACGGAGGTGACAGCTGCAGGATGGGTATGTCGGGGGAAGTGGAGGGGTCCCTCTCTAGGATTCTGATTGGCTTCTCTGTTCAAGGGAGCAACTCACTAGTGAGTTTAATTAGAGTCCTTAGCATCCTTGGGCATGGAAACGTCCACTTTGTTGGTTTATGTCTGTGTGTCCTGGAATGACCTCCTTCTACCACAGCTGTGGACACTCTTAGAATCTTATACCCAGAATGTCCTTCCAGGGATTAACTCTTGTAGCTTGGGAGGGACCTGGGTGTAATTTGAAGGATCTTGGGTGGGGAGGAGGACAATCACATGCCCCTAATCATGTCTCCTACCAGTCTGGGGCATCTTTGGGGACACTGGTCTAGTTTTGAGGCATGTGTGTACTCATCGAAATGCAAATACTGCCTCTGCAGGGTTGATGGTCCCCTCCATCACTGCCTGCTGTAGGGAGCAGATCAGCAGGCACAGAGAAGGATCACCCAGCACAGACCAGGACCCTGAAGGTATGAGATCTGGGACCAGGGAATTTTGATGGGGGTGGGGACAGGTCAAGGGATTAAAAAAAAAAAAAACCGAACACCAGGGCTAGGATTAGAAGCCTTCTTTGCTATATTCACTTCATTCTCGGTGAGCTGAAGGACTCTGGAGCTACCCTTGGTCTGAGGCTAGAGGTGCTCAGCTGCATCTGAATGATAGGGTCTGTGGACCCGTGACTGTGGCGTGAGTCATCTGAGAACTGTCTGAAGTAGATGTGTATTGGAGTGGGATTTCATTATACCTTGAATGTGAGACTAGCAAGGCTGCTTCTGGGAGTTTTGCTCTTGTCTGCATTGAGATTGTGTCAGGGTTCTTTGCTTTGAAGAATGAACAGAAGCCAGGGGCTCAGTTTGACAAGAGCTCTGCAGGGGAATTGTGGTATGTGGTTGTGAGCTGCAGGGAGCTCTTCTCCTGCCCAGATGATGGATGTGACGGGCCTCTGCGAGGGAGACAGCCAGATGCTGGATGCTTTTCTGGTGTTGGTGCTCGCTGGTAGAGTTCAGCTAGAAAGCCCCAGCAGGTATTGTAATATACAAGCCAAACGAGGGCTAGCGGCACGTCGCCTGAACGCAAGGTCCTTAATACTGAGACACCTGGGAGGCAACCCCTGGTGTTTTGCCTGCAAAGGGCAAGGCTGTGGAGGGGAAGGGCTAAGTTGGAATCTGAGAGATGGGGTAGAGGATGGACTCTTCAGCCCCAGAGGAACTGTCGTCAGCCTGTTGTACCAGTCAGTGTGACCAAGAGTGAGCCCTCATGTTCACTGTGTACCGTCAGGTTTTGAGAGCTGAGTTATTGACCTGTAACCCACACAACTCAGATCCAGCCATTCTTGGATGCTCCAAGGCCACTGGGTCTTCTCTCTGAGCTTCCCTGTGCTTCCCACCCCCATCTGCCAATCTCTGTGTCAGGCTATTTGGTTTTATCTTCATCCTTAGCTAAGATGTTCAAAAGCTAATTGGGCTTAGAGGATGAAAAGAAGCTTACCTTCACTTTCAGAATTAAATCCAGATCTTCCAGTATTAGGTATTCAAGTCTCTGGAGGCCGTTCCCTGCCTAATCTTTTGACACCATCCTGCATGTGTATCACTCTCTAGTGACGCTGACATATTTGAAGTTTTCCATGGTGTGGTGTACTCTCATTCCTCTGTCTTTGCTCCTGCTATTCCCTCTCCCTGGAGCATATCCTTCCCTTCCCCAAATCCAGAGACACCCCGCTCATTCTATGAGGCCTTCAAAAGTGCTTGTGTCTCATCTTGTCCAGACATCTTTTCTTGACACCCGCAGCTCTCCAGGCTGGAGTAAGATGTCCCTTCTCTCTTCTCCCAGAGGAGCATGTACATACCCAGTCTCAGCAGTCACCATATTAGACTATGGTACTGTGCTCCTTTGTCTCCCTAACAAGGAAACAATTTCTTCTGGGGTCTCCCAGTACTTAGCTCAGTGCCCGCTGTGGAATCAGCACTTGCTTGTTTGTTTAGTGGCTAATTGTCCGCGTCCTCCCCACTCCCACTAGGATTTAAGCTCCATGAGATAGAGGAGCTTGCCTTCCAGATCCACTACTAAACCCCAGTGTCTAGTGCATAGTGGGCCTGCAGCAAATTTTTGCTGAATGAATGTATGGGAGTCGTGGGCTGTGATTTGAATTTGGTTCTTCCCCTGAGTGACCTCAGCATACCTGGGATGGTGTGGTGGGAGGCTGTGGTGGGACCTTAGGCACCACTTCACATCTCTGTCTGGAATCTTCTTCCAGCCTCTGCTGCTGTGGCCAGTTTTGTGCAGGATCCCTGGCTTTGTGCATGTACAGAAGAGTGCAGAGGAGTTTATACCTTGTGGGAAACTCTTGACCAACAGGGAACCAGAAGCAGCAGATAAATGTCTTTCCCCTTTCTCCCCTGGTGGATCATTCTGAGATGCATTTCACAGTTTCCTCAGATGGTCCCATAGAATTGGTTAACCAGGCGACCCTTAGTGACAGACAGCTTCATGGAGCATCCCTGTACTGGCTCTCCTCCTTCCCTGTTTCTGCCTCCTGGGTCACATTCCCAAATACTCTACTTGCACATAAGCCTTTGTCTTAGGCTCTGCATTTGGGGGAACTCAGGTGAGGACAGCTAAGTTCCACCCCTGGTTCTGCTACTCACTGTCTTACTTACTGTCTGTGGGTAAAACCTCTCTGCTTTTATTTCCTCAGCTGAAAAAGGAGTATCATAATGCCTACCACACCAGGTTTTTAAATAGTTGATGATGTAATATATGTGAGAGTGTCTGATTCGGTCCCTACATACATCAAGCACTCACTAAAGGTTTCTTTCTTCTCTTCCCACCTGTTGTTGTAAAAAGGCAGGTCTAGGAAGCCTGCTTGGCCTCCTGGCTAGCGCGAGGCCTTGTGAACAAATGTTGCTGAGCATATCTCTGCTCTGGCGGGAAAGCCAGACCAGGGCAGCAAAGGGTGACTGGGCCAGATGACTCAGGGATTTGGTAACTGGATCATTCTTTGGAGCATTCTGTAAACATTGGTCAACGGAGTCTTGCAACATGCTTGGTAGGTGGGAGCTGGGAAGAGGCGAGGGTGTGGAGGATGTGGAGGCAGGGAAGAGGCCAAACGTGATATTCACAGGGGCCAGGGGTGGCGTGTGTGAGATGCTCCCATGGCACCCCAGCATGAGGTGTCTTCACAGAGGGGGATGGGGTGGTGACTTCTCCAGTTCTCTTTCTGTCTCCCCCTTCTTTCCTCTCAGCCCTAGTGCCTCTCCCAGATGGCATCCTTTTGTTGCAGAGAAAAATCTTCATGCTCCCCAGTCCAAAATAGCTCAAGGCCCAAAGCAGTGAAAATGAAACGTATAATTTCTGGCCTCACTATAGGA
This sequence comes from Lepilemur ruficaudatus, assembly GCA_963574885.1. NCBI lineage: Eukaryota > Metazoa > Chordata > Mammalia > Primates > Lepilemuridae > Lepilemur > Lepilemur ruficaudatus. The sequence goes on along the minus strand of CAUYRT010024371.1, from coordinate 51,328 downwards.
GATGAGAGAGGGATTTGGGGGCAGGGGAGCTGCCTGGCTTCTCCTTTATTTATACACTGTATGCCTCCTCAGCCTACAGGTAAGGCAGGTTCTGGGCACATTAAGCCTATAGGCTACTGGGAAGCTCTTTGGGAAATGACTCAGGAGGGCTGGGTCAGCTTTTGTGGCATTTCAGCAGTAAGGCCTCTGCTTCCCACCCTCACGGGCAGTCTCAGCAGCCAGTGAGGAACAATCATACTCACTGGTTTGCAGAGGGATTCTCTGTCTCTCTTCCCTGTAGCCTCTACCACCCTCAAACGACCACGAGAACGATAGTTGGGGCAGGGTGAATGGCTGGGTGCCTCTCCCTCCATCGGATGGTCCCTCTCCCAGAGAATCCTCCTGTACTTCTCAAGATTCCTGCCCTCTCAGAAGTCTGGGAGACATCTGGCCCTGGCAGAGCCCTGTGAAAGAGCCCAGGAGGGAAGGGGGGACAGTCATCAGCAGATCCCAGCCATAGCTGGGGCTGTGCCTTTGTGCCTGCAGCCCCTCCTCCTCCCTGTCCCTGACTATAGCATCCTCCTTTTCAGGAGGCGGCCTGAGGCCAGCTCCCACCTGGCTGGCGAATCATGCTCTCTGAGCTCCTTAAGCGCTGCCCTCAGGTCTCTGCACCTTGTGGTCAGGTGTGCTTAGGGACCCATGTCTCCTCCCCTGCTGCCATTGCAGCCCCCAGGCAACCTCCCTTCCCTGCCCCAGAGCCAGCTGCTAGCTGTGGAGGCAGGAGCAGAGCAGTGAGCAGAGCAAGCAGAAGAGCTGGGAACGTTCTCTGGAGGGAAGCTGCTAAGAGGGGAGAGGGAGAGTGAAAACTGAGGGGAAGCCAGGCAGTGAGAGAATCCTCAGCTAAATTGCCAGGAGCTTTCATCTCTCGGCTCCCAATTCCCAAATTGCTGTACTCATCTGGGGATGAGCATGAAGAGAGTCACACATGTGCATACTGCTTGCACATGCAGAAGTTCAGTGTACGGTGAGTCCCCACTTAATGCCATTAATGGGTTCTTGGAAACCTCAGCTTTTAGCAAAAAGACATAATGAAACCAATTTTACCATAGGCTGATTGATATAGACAAGAGTTAAGTTCCAATGATATATTGCTGGTCACAAAAACATCACCAAACTGCTAAATAAAGACCCCAAACACCTCTAATATTAAACATTGAAATAAATGTGCGCTATACAGACATTTAAGAAAGAGTAATAAAAACAAGTAAAATAATTATTTTTCCACTTATTCCACTTCAGGATCTTGAGCGGCCAGAACCTGATTTAGCAGCTCAGTGTGCAAGGTGGGAACCCACCCTGGACAGGACAGCATTCCATCGCAGGGCACATTCACACACACACACATACACACACACATTCACCCAGACTGGTACCATGTATTCACGCCAGTTCACCTAACGTGTGCATCTTTGGGATGTGGGAGGAAACCGGAGTACCTGGAGAAAAACCCACACAGACATGGGGAGAATGTGCAAACTCCACACAGAAAGTGGCTCTGGCTGGGAATTGATTTTTTTTTTCCCTCACCAATGATATAAAGAAATGATGCTGAACAAAATGGCATTATTTGAGGACCTGCTGTAGGTGGCTGGTCAAACTTAGTCAATTTCCTTCTCAGCCCCAACCCTCTTTTCCAACTCTTATCATCCCCATACTCCAGACCCATGATCCACAGATTGTATCAGTTGTGTCCTTCATCACAGTGGTTCTTAAAGTGTGCTTCCTGGACCAGCAGTGTCAGCACCTCCCTGGAACTTTAAATGCAAATTACAGACCAATCCAAGTCCTACTGGATCAGAAATTCTCAGAACAGGGCTCAGCAGTCTGTGTTTATCAGGCCCTCCAAGGGATTCCAGTGCTGTCTGAAGTGTCAGAAGCACTGCTTTATTATAATGTCTGCAGGAATCTGAGCGAAGAAACCCTGGTCTGGAGCAGGGAGGCCAAGACTGGCAGCAGGCAATGGCTCTTACAAGCCAGGCTTCCTGGTGAACACCCTGCAGTTTCAAAGGGCACTAGAGGTGCCCTCCTGCTAACAAACTACAACAAAGGTGTCCAGAGATGCCGAGTGGGCATTTCTCGCTAACGTTTCTCCTAACTGGAAGTGGGAATCAGCAGAGGTAGAAATGCTCTTCTCCTGAAGGCATGGAGATGCTGAGAGAGAGGGGCAGTGAAAAGAGAAAGAGAAGAAAGGAAAGAAAGAGGGAAAAATGGCTTCTCAAAGATGAAGCTCAAGGACTTGCTTGAGTGACTCGTATGTTAGCTCAGAGTTAAAATGCAGTGGTGGTTCTGGCTATGCGTTCAGGTCTCTTCTCAGGAAGGGGCACCTGTGACAGTATCATTGGTTAGCTGGGTGCTTCTAAGTGACAATGCCTGATTTATGGAGACATGGGGTTCAGTAGAAGGAGCGCTGGCTAAGGAGTCAGGAAACGTGAACTCTTCTACCCACTTTTGACACATCTTGACTGAAGGCAGCTCTTTCATGCCTGTTTCCCAAAGCTAGAGTAATATTATCAACTTCATTTACCTGAAAATAATGTTTTGAGAATAGGATAAGACCCTTGTGGAAACTTTTTGAAAAGTTTAGAATGTTTGGTCTCTAATCCCACAATGCTAGATTTAAAAAAAATCTGTTTCTGTGGTCTGAATGCAAAGTGCAAACAGAATCAAGGTTGGTGTGTTGGAAATAACAATTGAGGAGAAGTCAGAATGCCTGAGCTCTGATTTCAGTTTTGCCACTAACCAACAGTGTGATCATGTGTCAGCCAGTTTCCCTCTTTGGGCCTCAGTTTCCTCATCTGTAAAATCAGGGTGTTAGATTAGATCATGTCTAATGTCATGCCAAGATTTAACAGTCTGTGAGTCCATGACTTTGATTAGCTGGTCCCATGATCTTGATTCCCAGGTAGGCTCCGTGATTTTTTGGCCTTTGCCTCATGGAGAGAAACCAAAGAAAAGAGGTGGGAGCACATTGGGGTACTGTTGCTAGATCCAGGATGCAGGACTTGCGGGATGGAGACAGATGGCAGAGCTGGAAGGCTGACTGGCAAGGTTACATGTCATTCTCAGAGAGATAATTTGCTGAAAGTCTGGGTGTTTTTTTCACCCATGAAGCTCAGGTTGGCAGCTCATAAACAAGGGAGCTCCCAAGAGAGAGAAGCAAGTGGGCTGGCTTTAGAGACTTCTGTCCTAGCTTCCTCCTCGGCTTCATGATATTGGATATTCCAATTCCAACTGTCTCCTCTGGACACCAGAGGGACAGTCAGGGGCAGGAGGAAGGGGAGGCTTAACATTCTTAACTCCACATCTATCCTTCATCCTTAGCCTGGCCTTGAGCATGCCACTCAGAAAGAAGGCAGACAGCAGGCCACTGGCTTCAGGAAGGAAAAAGAAAAAGAAAGCTCAGCTCCCCTTAACAAGACTAGCTCCCCTGCCTCCCCAAGCATCATCTCTGGTTCTCTTGCCACTGGATACCCTCTACCCTTACCCAGGCCAAGGGTGTGTGCCTTCAGCCTCACTTACATTCTTCCTCTTCAGGGGCCACTCATAGCTTTGGGGAGCAGCTTAAGTGGCAGAACCGGTATCAGAGCATCCTGGGGCTCTCTGAGGTGGTAGCTTCTACTCCTGGGAACAGCTGGAGGCTATTTCTACTCACTTAGTCAGCACAGGGCGGGAAGGTTGAGGGCCTGGGAAAGGCCAGTGGCGTGAGCTTCTGTAGCAATTGCTCCTCCTGTAGCAATTGCTCCTCCGTAAACACGGTAATAGCAGGTCTGGGATTATGGCTGTTACCCCTGATAATTAGCAGCTGCAGTGCCTTCCTCCCTAGGTGGGGTCACACCGAGCTCATCACAGCACAGGGGGCTGTGAAATAAGCTCCGGATTTCCCAGGTCGCTTACTGCAGTTGCTAGGCAACTGGGAGTCTGCGCTGGAAGGGGGGATCTCATCTAGGAACATCTCCCTAGGTCTCCCAGATCCCTGAAGTCTTTATCGATTGTTCTCCAAGTGGAGACCCTTGGATGATCGACTCTTCTCCTGGGAGGGTCCGAGGGTGGTCCAAATGCAAAGACACGCTGAGCTAGTAACAGGGTGAGGCACCCAGCCAGCCCAGGAAACGTGGGGAGGGAGTGCTGCGAACAACACTTCTGCTGAAATTCCATAATTGTTCTTTAGGGCGTGGGGCTGGGTTACCTGTGCTGTTGCATTTGCTGGTTGGGAGGAGAAGCAGCGCATGGCATCCACTTTGTACTGGCCAGAGAAGTCTAAGCGGTGACCCAGCCAAAGAGAAGATGCAGAGAGGATGCAGGAAGGTGGGTTTGTGTTTAGGTGGCTTGTTTTTAGTGGCGAGCACCTGTGGGTATGTTAGGGAACAGGCCCTAGTGTCTTTTGCTCCACTTTGGAATTCCACAGACCAGTGTGTGAGACCCTGGCAGAGGAGAATGCTCTTGGAATTGCCCTGATCTGTTGCTTTGGGAGATGTAATTTGGGGGCTGGTGAACTGAACCTTATCTAAGAAAGGACCTAATGCATTGTCTCAGGCATGACTTGGGACTCCACTCCTGAGACACTCAGTCTCTGTGTTGTAGGTTGGGGCAGGTGCAGAGGTGGGGAGGAGAAGAAGGAAGCAGCAGGGACTATTGGACCCAGATCCAGTCAACCTTGACCCAGCGTGACATTTCCCTTGAGTTTTGAGGAGTGTGTCTAACTCTGCTTACCTTGTAGGAGACCCTCGCTCAGAAGCAGAAACCAAACACAAAGGCATTGATATTCAGCAAAACTTCCTTGGCATATACTAGGATGGGCAGGTGCTAGAGGACAGGAGGGAAATGAGGACCTGTGGGACCCAGCTCCTGCCTTCCTAGACAGGCAGCTCTCAGTCTAGCCAGGGAGGTGTCTCATGCACTACTGCAATTAGAGGTCATTTTTCTTCCTGGGAATGAGCTGCTCACAGCAGCCAGAGGTTGAGGCTTTGTCCTAAGGTGGAGACAATAAAAACCTGTTTATCTTCCCAGAGCAAGATTTGCCTCAGGGCCCCTGCTTGTCAGAAACAGGGCACTCCATTTGCCTGAGTCAGGCTGGGGAGGTTCTTTCTCCTAGTCTTTGGAATCCTGCTGGGCTGCTGCAGGGGAGTGGGAAGAGGTGAGGCACGTCCCTGGCGTGGGAGCTGAGGAGGTGGACACGAAGAACGCCCTTCTCAGCAGCTGGTCACCTGGCAGCCCTGACCACGGTCCTCTCCACCTAGCCAGAGCTGCCCTGAGAAGCCCAGGAGGAAAAGAACTGAACTGCCCACACACTCGTGGTGATGACACTTACCCAAAAAACGCTGATGATCACGGTCACCTTCAGATTCAACCAATATTCATGCAGGTCCAACCATCTGCCAGCCATGGGGCTTGGTGCTTTCCCTCAGCTAACTTAGTCCACATTCGCCCAATAATTCTGTGACGTGGGTGTCAGCCTCATCTTGCAGATGAGAAAAGAGAACCTTGGAGGCCTGAGGAGCGCACAGTGACTATCCCTGAGATTCAGGTTTGAACTCAGTCCCGCTTGCAGATTCTATTGGATTCCACCTAGATGTCCTTCAAATATTTCAAACCTATCCTATCTAAAAGTAAGTTTGCTACTCTCAACTCCTCCTGGGTTCCCTGTCTCAATAAATAGCTATCAGTCCAGCTGCCTGGGAGGTGGAAATTGCGGAAGTTTTCCTAAATGCCTCCCTTTCTCTCATTCCTTCTTCCTCTGTTTTTTTTTTTTTTTTATCACCTAAACATCTCTTAAACCTGTTTCCTCTTTTTCCTTCCTGGGTCACTGTCCTATCCAGGCTCTAATCATTTCTCAGCTGGTCATCAAACTGGCCTCTAGACTGGTCTCCCTGCCTGGCGCGTTCTCCACCCTCGGCCCTCCAACCTGCTGCTGCAGAGTGCCTCTCTGTGACAGCCGGGATAAATGCAAACCCATTGTTTTCAATGAAAGGCCCTTTGGGCTGGAACCTGACTATTTGCATCTTCCCTCCAATCTTCACCTGCACTCCTGTCCTCAGGCACATGACCTGTTTGTGGTTCCTGGCGTGTGCGACATGCCTCGCCTACTACACCAGCTTTGCTCAAGCTGTTCTTTCTCTCTGGACTGCCCTTGTTCTTACTCATCTCCACTCCCCTCCCCAACTCCTATGTATTTATGTCTTCTGACCTACCCAGGCATTCCCACGTTTTGTTAGCATTTCCAGATACCCCAGGTAGAGTGACTGCTCCTCCCTTACGCCACCTGTCCCCAGAACAGAGCTTGGGGGCTCTTCTGACCCAGGAGAATTATTGATGCTTGACAATTGTGGTCATTATCTAATAGCCTTAGAAAATAGTGTTTGAAGTGGAGGAGACACTGCAACATAACAATTACAAAAATAAATTTTATAAAACTGTATGCATATATTGTGTACTTCATTAACCAAAGGAACAGGGTTAGCATTTGTTGAAGCCTACTATGGGCTGTGCTGGGCCTGTGCACGTGTAATGTCTCATAATCAGCCGCGCTGGGACCGAGGCACAGAGAGCCTGAACGGCGTAGCCACAGTCACTCGGCAGTCATGTGCCGTTCCCCAGGTTCAAATCAGGCAAATTCTCAGCTCTTTCCACTGCCTCCTGTTGCCTCTCCTAGTTAGAGGCAGGTTATCCAGTGTGGGGATTATTTTTGGCTCTTTGGGGGCCTGTGAGGACTGCCATGAGGGAGAGGACGGCAATCGGGGTCCAGACACAAGAGGATCACTGATGTCCAAGGCCCCACGACCTGACCTCCTGATTCGTGCAATGTGCTTCTGTCACTCTTTGCTGCATCTCTCCTGAAGCACGATTCTTGCAGAAGGCTCCTCATAAAGTGGCCCGAGGGCTGAAGTCACTGTGGCTCAATATGCCAGGATCAGGCATGTTGGGCTCATGCCTCAGTAGCCCATGATGAACGTGGAGAGAAGCAGAAGCAGAGTTGGGCCCGTGGGTTCTCCCAAGAGCCTGGAGAAGGCCCTGCCTGTCCCCATTGCTGTCAGCAGAGTGCCTGGCGCCAGCTGGTGCTCAGTACGGGGCTGTGGCATGAATGAAGGAATGATTGGGTGGGTTCCAGAATGCCAGATTTTTCAGGAAGGAGAAGGGTGTGCTTTCCCTCTTTCTTGGGCATCGTCCCTAAGGTCAGGGGCATCTGTACCATAAGCCATTCCATGTGCTCCCTCCACTCTGCCCTTCTCTGCTCCCTTCTTCAGCCCTCTTTTCTAGTCTTACTACGCTACCTGGGTGAGTCACAGATTATTAAATTTTGCCAGGCTTTGGGTTCCCCTTGAGAATGATTCATTCAACATTTATTCGTCAGACGTTTATTGGGCACCTTCTTTGTGCTCAGCAACTGCAAGGCTCTGCAAGTAGAAAAAGGATGAAGATATGTGCCCTGCCCCTGGGGAGCTCAACACAATGGGGCAGACAGACAGGTGACAGGCAGTTATAATGGCCTTTGATTGGAAGTGAGAGTAGTGAGGGATGTCAGTAAGACATGGATGAGTGGGGTTCAGGAGGGGCTTGTTGGAGGAGATGGCATCTGAACTGAGCCCCAAACACTTGCATGGCCCTGGGAGTGAATGCCCCTTTAAATCTTGTGCCTTTAGTCCCAGCTCTTGTCCTGAGGGTGGGGAGGGGAAGATGGTGACAGTAAGTAGCTTCAAGACACCTTCCAGGTAGGGGAAGCAGCATCGACAGGGGCCTGAGGTGAGAGCCCAGCACTCCCCAGCTCTCTGGAGGGGCGCTGTGTGTGGTGGGCAGCTGCTAGTGCCTGCACCTCATCAGTTGTGCTCGAGAGCCAGATCACTGTCCCGACCCCTCAATGTCACTGATGCTTTTTTGGGGGAGAGAAGTAGCTTGAGGTGGCATGAGATAGAGTGTCAGGGGCTCTGACAACTGTCATGGGCCTTCTCAACCTGCCCACCAGAACAATAAAATAGCTGACACTTACCTGGTGTTCACTGTGTTCCAGGCACTGTTCTACGCACCTTGTATGTGTGAGCTCAGCTAGTTCTATGAGGTAGGTGCTGGTACTATCCACCCAACTTTACAGATGTGGAAACTGAGGCACAGAGTGGTTGGGTAACTTGTTCAAGGCCTCACGCCATGCTATCCTTCCTAACTCCTCTGAACAACAGGAGAGAGTAGATATCTCTTGGACTGTTTATAGCAATTACTACAGGTGTGAAATTTATGAAAGACTCACATTTTATCTTAACAATTCACATACATCTTGCATCTATGGCAAAACAAAATCCCTATTTGTTTAAAACAAACAATGCCTCCTACCAAAGAAGCAAGTCAAATTGGTGCTCCACCCCATCCATCCTGAGGCACTGAGTGTCCTCAGGGACACAGTCGGGGCAGGAGAAGCCTAGCCAAGCACAGGTGTCAGAACAGGAAGGGCTCAGCCCAGGCTGGAGGTGGCCAAGGAGGGACTTAAGTGTTTTCACAGTGCTGCCGGGTATGCTCCACCCCCATCCTCTCAGTCTGTCCATGCTGGGGGTGCATGCTATGAATATGGGCAGAGACTTCTCTATGTGACCTTCACGGTGACAGCCTTCTGGCGGTGGGCTACTCCCACGTGTGGTCGCTGGGCTACTCCCACGTGCAGTTGCTGGGCTGCCTTGTTTGTGCTGTTGCTTCTCCTCCTCCCCCTCCCCTTCCTCCTCCTCCTACTTCTTTTTTCTTTTCTTCTGGAGGAGGCTTCCCTGGGGGTCATGTAAGCCCACACACTTGAGATCAAACCCTGGGAGCCTTTCCATTTTAGCCCACAACACTTAGTTCTCTCCACCTTTCCGGTTCCTCTATTTTCTAGAAGTTGTGGTGTTTGTTCATGTTTAGCCACTGCAGGAAAGCCCCTTTGAGTGGGCTTAGAAAATAACAGCTATCACCACAAACCCAACATTTCTACTCTCCCTTCTTTACCCTCCCAATTCCAAATAGTTCCCTGTCCTTGGCCAAATACTGACTGTCCTTGTGTCCCAGCCTGGAGGCGCGCTCTCGCGGGGCTGGCATGCAGCTCCGCAGGGCCACGTCTGTTCTGCAGGTGGAACTGCCCCGGCCTCCCCCGCCTCTGATGCCTTTCGGCCAATCACCTCAGAGGTCTCCTGGACATTCATTCACTCATCCAGTGGATAATTATTGAGTACCTACTGTTGGCCAGGTGCCGTTCCCACCACAAGGGACGCCATGGGGAACAGGACAGAATTATCTTGTGAAGCTTACATTGGTCAATGGAGACAGACAAAACAAACGAGCAAGAAGTAAATAATACAGTATACTTTCAGATGGTTATAAATTCTATGAGGAACATAAAATATGGTAACAGAGTGACCAGAGGAGAGAAGAAGAAACATGGAGTGCGAGGATCCCACCGTAGGCTAAGGCCTGAGGGATGGAGAGAAGACAGGGTGGGTGCTCCAGGGAGCGTGGCACCCAACAGGGAGGGAGCCCGAGGCGAGGACTGGGTCATGGAGGCCTTTTACACCATGGTGAGGAGTTTGAGTTTATTCTACCTACAGTAGTGGAGTAACAAGGTCACTTCATGAAAAGGGCCACCCTGCTCATGTGGAAAATGCATGATAGGGACCAAGAATGGGAACAACGAGCCACTTAGGTGGCTGCTCTAGTGACCCAGGTGAGCAGCAGTGGTGGCTTGGATGGTACCCCCTTAGATGGGGGCAACAAAGAGGGAGAGAAACAGATTTGAGATAAATTTTAGAGGTAGTCACAGTGCAGTGGAAGGTATCCTAGTCTTGGACCTCCTGGGATTGAAGCCTGAGTCCACCACTCAGCAGCTGTGAGAGCTTGTGTGAATGGCCTGATGTTTCAGTCCCCTTATCTATAAGATGACAATGACAGCACTTACCTTCCAATTTCTCAGGAGGGGGAGAAGAAGGCAGTGAAGGTGCCCAGCAGTGGCCACCATGACAGGACTTCTGCCGTACGCCTTGCTAGAATGAACGTAGGTTTGAGTGTACTCTGGAGAGGCAGCTCAGCATTGCAGGCATGTCATGGAACCCACTTCTCTATTCAAATGGTGAAAAGGAATGATTTTCCTCCAGGCTGCTGGGAGTAGGCCCACCCTCAAGGAAACTCAAAGTGAACTCTGAGGTAACAGTGAAGGGTATATCTGGAGGCCATTCATTGCCTTTCAAAGTGAGGAAGTGGGGTTCAGGTGGGGGCTGGAAGATGCCTAGGGTTGTAGGGAGAGAGTGGCCTGAGGGGCTGATGGTGGCTGGACAGGGCAGGAGGGCCTGAACCTGGGGGTGGGCCTGTTGCTGTCCAGAGGGGCAGCTAGTGTAGTTGGCTCTGGACATACATGCTTTGGTGGATGGCTGGGGAGCAGTCTGATGAACTGATAGGTTTCCAGAAACTCCCAGCAAGCCTGGATGGTGACCTTTTACAGGTGGAGGAGGTCAGTGTAGAGCCCTTTTCATGAAAGTTCTGAGAGCAGAGGTCCCATCCGAGGAAATCCCCCGTCCCGTGCTGGCTTGTTGTGGCATCCGTTATGTTGCTCTGTGGAAGCTACCCGACCCTGGGGCAGGGTGCACGGACTTTCATTAAGGCCTGAATCAAAGGTCAGTGGAACAGGAGCAGTGTTCATGGGCCACACCCTTTTTCTCTTTAGTTCTCTGAAGTGTGGACTCTGGAATCTCAGGTTTTCTAAAGGGAAGAGAGGGGTGCTTATACTGGCAGAGCACTTAGTGTGCCTGGCGCTGTGCCAACCACCCTGCAGTACTCAGGACACGTGGGTGAAGTAAACATCATCTCCATTTTTTTATGCTAGGAAACCGAGGCTCTGAATGATGAAAGCATCTTTCCCCATGTCATGTGACTGGCAGGATCTGCCCAGTTCCACAGCTCCTGCTCCTAGACAAGCATCTCTGGAGAGGCTGGTGCACATCAGAACCTCCAGAAGGGGGCCTGGGGCTTGACATTTAAAAAAGCCACCCAGCCTTGTGCGGCCAGGATTGGAAGCTTCCCCCTGTGGCTTTCCTGAAGGCCTTAGTGGGGGGTTTGTAGGTGCCTACCATCAGAACATTACCTTAGCAGAACTTATGAAATCTTAACTGAAGAAGGAATTTTAAACTGTGTTAACTGGCTTTCTGGCTGTGATGCTTGGGGCAGGTCATTTAACCTCTCTGAGTCTCAGTTTCCTTGTCTGCACAATGCAAATCAAGATTTTTACCCGGCAGGACTATTGAAGGATTAGGGGTTTCACAGCAAATGACTCAGCATAGTGCCGGGCTCACTAACCACTGAATGCATGGTAGCCATCAACTCCATCCACTGCATCATTAAATCTTCTTTTCTTGCGAGGGGAGTTGGAGGCTTGTCAGCTCCTCTGTGGCCTGCTCACCCACTGCTGAGCCCCTCCTCGGCACAGCCTGTTCCATAGAAAGAGCAGACTACCGGTCACTCCTCTTTTCCCTCCTGGGAAAACCCAGTGTCCCCACAGGTCATCAGGCCCTTGCCCCTGGTGCTCAAGGCTCAGACACATGGTGACACCCTCTGCTTTCCAGCTGGTGAGCATGCCCCTCCCTGGGCTGGCCCCGGGCAGGACAGGCTGGGGAGGGGCTGGCCTCGTGCAGAGGAGGTTGGCCCTTTGCCCCATCGTCCTCCGTCAGCTGGGCGGCTGGGCCGGGGAGCAGCTTGGACTAGCTCGAAGGCCCAGCAGGAGCCTGTGCAGGCGGCAGCCTCCCTGAGTCCCTCTGTTAGCACCCGGCCATCTGGTGCCTCTGTCCCCTTTTGTGTGCCTGTGGGGAGATAGGGGAGGAGACAGAGATCTCTCTGGCCAGCTTTCTTCAGAACTGAGGAGAAGGAGGAGTTTGAGACAGGATGGAGCAGGTCTGGGAAAGAGGCGAGGGCGCTCCAGGCTCAAGGGAGACTGAGGCATGCAAGGTGTCGGGGGGAAGAAGGCCCAGAGGAATGGTGCTCGCTGGTCCTGGGTAGGAGAGCTCCCAGGGGAAGAGAGAGCAAGCCAGAAACAGAAAAGTGAATGGTGCAGAAGACGGAATAAAAGTGCTCAGAAAGAATAAAGTCACGGAGTAGGAAGAGGTCTAAGAAATCTCTCCGAGTGCCATGGGTTAAGTCGTTGCCGTGTTTCTGTTCCAGGAAAGAGGAAGCGAGAGTGTGTGGGTCGAGGCCCTTCCCTGGCCAGGCCGTAGGTGAACGGAGGGGGTGGCTGGCACCCGCAGTTTCCATCAGAGCAGCCTGGGGGCCAGCCTGGCTCTGCCCAGCAGCTGTGCAGGTGGGGTCCCAGTGAGGACTGCCACCAACTGCAGACTTTTGAAAAGAATGTGATAGCTGGTCTCTAGGGGTGGGGAGAAAAAGTCATATTGACAAATACCCCTTTGATGTGGTTCGCCTGGGGAGTAAAAGTGTGCATTCCAGAGGGCATTAGAGGGTGACTTTAATGACTTGCACGTTTGGGATTGTACAGGCTTTGTCGCAGAGCAGAATGTCCCTCCCCCTCCATGCAGGGCCCAGGTGGCGGGGGTAAAACAGGCACAGAAAGAACAAGGAGAGTGGAGAGCGCTGCTTTTGTGTTTCTCTGGTGCTGTCTTTGTTTGGGCTCACGTTCTGCAGTCAGAGAAGCCATGAAGGACACAAAATGGGCTGTGTCCTCTGCTGAGGACAATGCAAACTGGCCTTGGGCTGGACGCATCCCTTCCCTGGCTCTTTCCCCTGAAGACAACTCTGTTCCTGGAGCCCACTCAGAATGAAGCCCGCCCCTCCCAGCAGCGCTGCCTCCCACCCATGCCCTGGCCCCAGGTGTGATTTGCCTTCTGGCCCTCCCAGAGTCCACCTGTCATCTGCATAAGGCCTTCTCAGCATCCGTCTTACTGTCCCATCTGGAAAGTGGGACTAATCACCGTTGCTATCCTTGAAGCTTTCTCCTTGAAGCGGGAAATTTTCACTAAACTAATTCCCGACTGGGGCTCTGGGAGAGCACATTAGGCTGCGACGAAGCTAAGTGTGATTGATTTGGTGCATGTAGGTCCATTTAGCATCAACTGAGTGCTGTGTTTTTTTCTTCCACCATTAAAGTCACTTGAAGATCATGGGCTGGCAGCTCTAGGAAGCACTTGCAGCTCTGGTGGTGGGGGAAGGGGTGCCCATCCTCCCCCCAGATGGATGTGCGTGTCGTGGTTCCAGGCCAGCTGGCCCTGGAGGGGACCATGCCTCAGATGGGCTCTGTGAGGAGCCACCAGGAGGGGCAGGCTCTGGAGGAAGTGCTCACTGCCAGGGGGGCACACTTACCTTGAGGAAGGTCAGGCTGCCGCTCAGAAAACTGTGAGCCAGGTCACCAGATGCAGCCAGCGGACAGCTGAAAATGAGCAGGCTCCAGGGAGATGTCCGTTCCCATGCGTCTGCAGACAGGCTCACAGCTGGCTCAGCCGGGCCACCTGAAAAGGGCTAGAGTATCTTGTACTGACTGCTGTCTTTGAGCACTTATGATGTGCTGGGTGGGCACTGTCCTGCAGGTTGTCACAGTTAGTCCTTGCAGCAACCCTGAAAGGGATGAGTGAGGAAACTGTGGCCCAGAGGGGCTAAGGGACTCTCCTGCCACCACACAGCTTGTAAAGGGAAAAACTGCAGTTGAAGCCACAGCCAGGGACCGGGCCTGACGGGAGCGCAGTGGAGGGAGGGGCAGCTGTTGGGATGCTCTTGGGGAGGGCTCCAGAGGCTGCGTGGAGAAGGCCCTGAAGACCCGAAGAATTAGCAGGACATTGACATTTGGAAGGTAGTCTTTCTTCTAAGTGGAGAAAAGAGCAGGCACAAAGGACAGGGCCCATTTGGGGAAGGGGCAGGGTGTAGAAGATGGCGTTTGGAAGATCAGGCCAGGGAGGCCAGGTGGGGCAGTTCTGTGGATTCTTAGCGCCACTGTGGCGAGGGTGTATTTTCTTCAGTAGCGGTGGGGTCCGATTAAAGTTTCAATGACGGATGTCACATGCTCAGGGCCGTCCTCAGTGGCCTGAGGAGGCAATTTAGGGGAAGAGAGAGTGGCAGGGCTAAGGTAAAAGGCCACCGTGGTGAAGAGAGGAGACCGTGTCTACAGAGACACCGGGTGGGGGCAGGGGAAGGATTGGGTGAAAGTTGGGGGCTGGGAGGAATCAAAGATGACTGCAAAGCTGGCTGGGAGGATGGTGGGGTTATTTACAGAAATGGGGAAGTCACAGAGAGGAGGCGCTTTGGGTGGAGGAGGGGATGGGAAGGAGTGGAGAGTGGATTTTGATTCTGAACCTGGTGAGAGTCAGCTGTTGGCTGGATGTCCTGGTGAGAGACAGAGGCTCCCTGAACTCAACCCTGAAACCTCATCTTGACCATGTTTGGTTTCTTTTTTGTCCCCAGAGGTGCTGAGCTCACCATTTGGGATTCTTGGTTTTACATTTTGTGGCTCCCACTGGCACCAGAACCTTGGCTGCCCTGGGAGCTGAGAGGGGGCCCAGGCACCAGCTAGTGCTGAGGTGCTGAGGGTCAGAGACAACTACTACGCAGTCCCTGCCGGTCAGGGGCTTAGCTAAGCAAGGCCTCTGATGTGGGCTCCTCAGACCTTCAGGCAAGTTGCAGATAAAGGATTTCCTTAGAGGAGCGAGTCTTCCACCCAGACCCAGCAAGGTCCACTCTATTTTTCCCAGGGAAGACCTCGCCCATCCTTCCGCAGCTTCAGGCCTCTGGGGTGCGGGCAGCCCTGCCTGGATACCGGCAGCAGGGCAGCAGGTGATGTTTTGGCTCAAGGGGCCATGGCTGAGGCACTGCCTGGGAGAGGGAGGAGGCCACTTCCATCGCTGGCTTTGCCTCTGCAGGGGAGGGGAAAGGAACAGCTGTCCTGGCTGGTGATTATTCCTGTTCCCTCCGGTCACCACTTTTCATCCTTTTTTCTAGACACTCCACTTGCACAAGGATCAAACCTTGTGAACTCAAAATTTGGATCTGGGTTAATTCCAGTTCTTAGTGAGAAGGTAGAGCTCTAGGAAGAAGCAAATTATAATGCAAATAAGATCCATTCGTTCACTTTTTCATCCAATAAGTATGGATTTAGTGCCTACTCTGCATGATAGCTAAGCGAAAGTCTTCCCACCCTGAGAGGGAATACAGACGTGCAAACAGGCAAGAACAGCAGAGGAAGGGCCCATGACCCAGATGGGGGGAACCTGGGGGTATCTCCCTGAGGAAGGGATGCCTCAGCTAAGATGGGAGATAAGTAGAAAATGCTCACAGAAGGGGGAGAGAGGAAGCAGTGTTCTCAGCAATGAATGGGAGCAGCAGAAGCAAAGTCCTGGATGAGAGAGTGCCCACCCCACTAAAGTACCAGAAGAAGATTGTTCCCTTAAGAGAACCAGGTGTGCAACCAAGATGCCTGCCCAGGGGTCACAACTCTGGCTACATTAGAATCACCTGGGAGCTTTAAAATTCTGCAGCTAAAGGGCTGGGCGCGGTGGCTCACGCCTGTAATCCTAGCACTCTGGGAGGCCAACGCCAGTGGATGGCTCAAGGTCAGGAATTCAAGACCAGCCTGAGCAAGAGTGAGACTCCGTCTCTACTATAAATAGAAAGAAATTAATTGGACAACTAAAAATATATGTAAAAAATTATCCGGGCATGGTGGTGCGTGCCTGTAGTCCCAGCTACTCGGGAGGCTGAGGCAGAAGGATTGCTTGAGCCCAGGAGTTTGAGGTTGCTGTGAGCTAGGCTGATGCCATGGCACTCTAGCCCAGGCGACAGAGTGAGAGTCTGTCTCAAAAAAAAAATCTGCAGCTATCTGGGCCCCACCCCAGAGGTTCTGATTTCCTGGGTCTAGAGCAGGGCTTGGGCACTGGCATTTTAAAAGTTCCCCAGATGAGTTTAACAGGCAGCCTGGGCTGAGGACCACAGGTCACTGCTGCTTTGTTCACAGAGTTTTGCTAATTACATGCTGGTCTTGTTCAAAGAAGCAAGGGGTTGAAGCTGTTTAGTGTAGTGGGAAGCAGGGGAGCAGCAGGTCTTTAAAACCAGCCTGCCTGCCATCCACCGCTGAGGGTCTGAGCCAGTGGCACTCCCTCTTGGGACCAGCATCCCCCCACTTTCCCTCGTCTCCATCCCTCCATTCTGGCTGCCGCCACCTTTTGCTGGCCACTGAGCCTCTCTAGGTTTCTCAGTGGTGGCCATCCCCACAGGGCTGTCCGCATGACCTTGCCCCTAAAGCGCAGGTGGTCTCCTGTGTCTCCTGGCCTAGAAGGGACACTCCCACCACCCACACAGGCTCTGGTTGGAGTTCCTTAATCTTCCAGCTTTGCGCCTGCCACAGCTGGCTCACAACATCTTCTCTCACTTGTAATTCCCTCCCCACTTCTGTTTCCCTTCCTGGAATGTCTTCTCCACTGTCTCTACCTCAGCCCCTTGTGGTCCTCCCAGAAGCTCAGGTGTCGTCCCCAGGAGGTGAATTAAGTGCATTCCCTGTGCCACCGCATGCCTACATACACGCATGGGAACGAGGAGACTAGACTCTTCCAGCAAGCTCTGGCCTGTGCTTCCCAGGCTTGACAGCCTCAGCACACAGAGACACTCAGGGGAGGAGGATGACTTCATGAGCTCAGCCGAGGCAAAGATATGGCAAGGGCTCATTGCAAAGGCATGCAATTTGGGCTGCTCTCCTTGTTTTAAAATGAGGAAACTGTGGTTCCCCCAGAAGATGAGAGACTTGTCAAAGGTCACTCTGCAAATGACAGAGTCAGCATTTAAGTCTAAGGTTGGAGAATGACATGTCAAGTGTTTCTCTGGCTTTGTATTGACAATGCCAGACTTTCATGGTGCAGGTGGGGGGTGTGGGGATGGGGAGACTGCTGTGCTCGCCCTGTCTTTCCTCTGTCTTCCCCTCACACGTATCCTTGTGCCCCAGCTACGTTCTCCAATTTGCCTGATTTTATACTAAGTGCTTGTCTTTAGCTTTCACCATTGACCTCTCCTGAGGGCCCCCTGACAATTTCAGATACTCTTGGGAAGGCTCATGCTTTAAATCACCACCCTGGCCAGAAGCCAGTTTTGTTAGAGCCTTGGTCTCCTAGCTTGGGAGGTTGGGGGTGGCTGTGCCCTGCAGAGGGGCAGCTGGGACAGAGAGCAGCAAGATTGCTAGTGGTGTTTCTGCCTGTGTGCTTCTGGGCATCTGCATCCATGTGGCAGCAGCCCAGCAGGAAGCCTAGGGTGAGGGATACATGCCTGGGCATGTTTGGTGGGGCAGGCTGGCCAGGAGCCCACTCGCAGGAAGACCCAGGAGATCCTTGGGAGAGGTGACTGGATCCTGAGGACACCTGAGTCAGAGGAGGGGACAAGAGACCTGCTCTGGGCGAGCAGAGAGGGGTATTGAGGAGGAGGAGGTGATGGTGTTGGCAGAGGTGGGTGGCATTTATACGACACTTACTAGATGCCTGGCACCGTGCTTAGGTCCTTTATATATATTAGACCATTTGAACCTTAGAACAATACCAAGAGGTGAGACATTCTTGCTTTTCAGATTTTACATTTTGCAGTTTACAGACCAGGAAAGTGAGGGTCATGCTACCAGTTGTCCCTCGGCCTGCATTTGGATCCTCTCTGGAGACCTCGAGAGCCTTTCTGGGGACATCCAGAAATACCGGGAGGGCTTTTGGGGGTTGTGGGGAACCAGTGTGGTGTGGCTTGGAGCCAAATATGGGTCCTTATGGTTCTTGTGTCTCAGACTGGCAGGAGCTGAGAGATCTTGGGTTATCTTTATAGGTCTTAAAAACCAAATCGTTTTCACCCTGGACCCCAGATAATAAACTTTCTTTAGCCTTTGCTCCTAAATAGGTATGGCTTTCTTTAAAAGACTGCTTTAAAAATGCTTCCTGTGATGGCTCCTCTGGGCTATACTACAATATATTGGCACAAAAACTTAACAACTTAAACCCTCCTGGGCCAAACTACAGAAGAAAATAAATCCTGGAGTGTCATAGTTGGCCACAAGCTGAACATGAGTAAGCGGCAGAGATACTGATTTGTAAGAAAAAGCTGATCTGTGATCTGCAGAAAAGGGAACCGTCCTCCTCCCCCGTCGGGTAAGGCAGAGTAGCTTACTTCGGAGTTGTGCTCCCAGGGTTTATTTATAGGTCACTTGTTAGGAACTCGGAACCCCTTCCCTTGCAGAACTGCTATTACGAATGGAGGCGAAGTTCTGAAGCTAGCCTAGAATGCCCACCCAGAGCTCAAAACCTCGTATTTATGATAAAGCAATGGGAGAAAGCAGTTCAGCTGTGATGTGCAGTTAATTTTCACCATTCCTTTGTTATGACCGGGAAATGTCCCACTGGATAATTCGTGAGGGGAGCACTGATGTCATGGCCACAAACACAGCTTCTTTTAATTTTCAGGGTGTTAATATTTGGTGAGACCTTGGCCTCTTCCCACCACCACCCCTGCTGGATCTTTCTGGAAGGCTTTTAGTCCTCCAAATCCTGTGTTCATGTGTGTGCAGACACATACATACCACACACACAGACACACACAGACCCAGAGACACATAGATTCAGACACACACAGGCACATATACACCGCACATACAGACAACACACAGACACACACAGACTCAACCCCCAGGACGTGCACATACACAAAGACATCCACATCACAGACCCACACAGTGCACGCACACATGCAGACTGCAGGCGACCCCTTGAACAGCTCCTGGGCCTCTGCGGTCGCCATATGCCCCTCCGCACCCCAGTCCATCTCTGACTCACAGCGTGAGATGCCCCTTCACGCACTTTCCTAAAGTCTGACAACAATATGACGACGGTTAGTCCTGCCTCCAAATTTTCCTCCTTCAGACTGTGTCTGGATCCTTCTGTTACCTTACATCTTTAGTACCAATCCCTGGTGCTCATTTTTCACCCAGACTAGGGCAACAGCCTGGCAGGCCTCTCTCTTCCCCATGCCCACCCGCCCCAACCCCTGTTCCATTCTCTACACCGGAGCCAGAGGGAGCTTGGAAACCTTCCATTGGTTTGTGCCACTTCCCCACCCTGAATGGGAAGTCCAGCTCTGTCCCTGACCCGCGCCTCTACTCCTCCTGCCTCTCATGTCCTTTCTCTGCCGCAGCCACTACATCACCCCTGGTCGTCTGAAGACACCCACCTTGTCCCTGGCTCTGGGCTCCTGCCCTGGCTTTTCTTCACCTGGCAGGTGCGGTGTGAATCTCAGCCCCTCCTTGGAGGAGTCTTCTTTGATGTCGCTTTCTGCAGTAGCCTCCCTCTACTCTCTTACATGATCCTATTTATTTCCTCGAAGAACATAATCACAATCTGCAGTGCTATCATTTATTTATGCATGTCCTTATATGTTGTGTGTCTCCTTCACCAGAATATAATTTTGAACACCTGTTAATTGCTCTAGCTGTAGCATACAGAATAGTGCTTGACAGCGAAGCTGTTCATAGATGTTGAATGAATGGATGAATCCAAAGCACACTAGATGGCTGGGTACAGTGGCTCACACTGGTAATCCTAACACTTTGGGAGGCTGAGGCAGGAGGATTGCTTGAGGCCAGGAGTTTTAGCTCAGCCTGAGCAACATAGCAAGATCCTCATCTCTACAAAAAATAGAAAAATCAGTGGGCCATGGTGATATGTGCCTGTAGTCCTAGCTACTAGGGAGGCTGAGGCAGAAAGATCACTTGAGCCCAGGAGTTTGAGGTTGCAGTGAGCTGTGATGACAGCACTGCATTCTACCCAGAGCTTCAGGTGAGACTCTGTCTTAAAAAAAAAAAAGGCACATTAGAGAGATTGAATGAAAAAATGCTGCCACGATGGGGAAATTTTATGGAGTGTGAAGGGATTTTGGGAGGTGGGTGCTGCATAGACCCATAGAATCCTGCTGATTGGTGACTGAATCAAGGTGCAGGACAAGGCAGAGTCCTGTGAAGGCCTTAGTGGTTGGAGGACCTGCTGGGCTTGGCGAGGATGAGCTTTAGAAGCACAGACCCTAGGGTCAGTGTCCAAGAGGGGAGTGGCAGAGGGGCTGATGCTTTCAGGAGGGTCAGAAGGGAGGTGTAGCCACTGGTTAGACCCTGTTGCCTCTATGCTTATAACAAATTAGGATATGTGGCTTACACACGAACAACAAACTCCACTTTCCCACCCATATTAAGTGGATTGAGAGTAATGTGGCTGGGGTAAAAATAATCACAGTTTATTTGGTTTTAAATATGTTAATGCCTGTGTTGAAAACACAGTGAAGTGAGCAGATGCCAGCAGACCTTTGGGAGTGTGACATTCATGCCACAAGGCAGTGGGATGACTAATGAGTAAAGCAGAGCCCTGAAAGATATCTTAGGGGTATATTTATGAAGAGTCAAGTAGACATCTGGGAGAAACAGGATCCAGGATACATGAAAGACTGGGTGGTAAGGGGAGAAGAAGGTATGGGGATGGCAGGCAAAAGAAGTGAGTTCTTTTAGATGTTTGTCCTGGGCCAGCCAGAGCTGGGGCTAGAGGGAGAATGTGGCTGAGCCCTGGTGGGTCGGCAGAGCCGGGAGCATTGAGGAGGGGCCCAGGCAGCAGAGGGCTGGCCAGATTGTCCAGGAGCATTTGCTGGGCATTGCCTACATGGAGAGAACAGGTCGTGAGCACCCCAAACTCAGCTGGACAAGGGGTGGGAGACAATATGGCTTAGGGACAGCACATGGGATAGTTAAGGGTTTTCATTCATGATAAGGTCAAAATGAATCCCCAGCATATTAAGATCTGTGAAATAAATGAACAGGTTATAGTCTTCTCAGTGGGATCTGGTCCCATTCTTCTCTGGGCTGGTCAGCTCACTTCTGGAGGATTATTGTCAGCCTGGGCTCTCACTTTGACATTGAACAGACAAACCAGACCCCACATAGAGGAGAGTGATGAGAAACCTTCACATAAGAGTAGGTTGAAGGGAATTGAGGACATGTGGTTTGGAGGGAGAGAATTCAGAGTGGCACACTGCTTAGGCTCTGTGTGTTCTCAAGAGCAAACCTAATGCATGGATGTTATAGCTAGAGAGAGTCCAGCTCCAAATGCAAAAGAGCTGTCTAATAATTCTAAACTGGCATGGGCTGAACCAGGACACTTCCTGAACTTGGTGCCCCAAGCAGAAGCCAGAACACCATATAGGAGATCCGTTGTCTGCCTGAGTCATGGACCTGGACAACCTTCAAAATCTTTTCCAACCTTAAGAGTTTGTGAATCGCTGAATGAAATTCTAATTTTGTCATTTCTGACTCAGAGGCAGAGGAGGCTCTTATTTTGAGTCAGAGCAGCCGAGTGGAAAGATCCCAGCTTCTTGGAGACAGACAGACCCGGCTTCTGAGACTGGCTCTGACATGTACTAGCTGTGTGCCCTGCAGGACTTCCTTTGCCTTTCTGAATCTCAGTGTTCTGGTCTGTAAGATGGAGATATCTACCTGGCAGGGTTCTATTGGCATGAAGAGAATCAATATAATAAAAGGCAAAAACATGGCAGAGTGTGTGTGTGTGTGTGTGTGTGTGTGTTTTAGTCGGGGGAGAGGGAGTACAGGACCTTTGCCATGCTATAAACTTGCATTACTGCCTACTGGGTTAATTTTCTTTTTCCTAAGACCCGCTTACAGAGCAAAGGCAGCACTGAGTTTAATGACAAGATGGAACAGATGCTGATGTGGTGTGGACAGATTCTGGCTTGAATCCTCTTAACAGAGAAGGGAGGGGTCTGGTGTGGGGGGAGGAGGTACCTGTGACTATGCCGCAGGGAGGGGCAGGCGGAAGTTACCCCTGAGGGCCACCAGCAGACCCCCTCTGGCCCTGTGCTTGGGCTTCTGGCCCCTGGATGAGTGGAGCTGTGTAGGTGCTCACAGTCTTTTGTGAAGAGTGGGCCTGGACAAATCTGCCTTCTCCTGCGAGTGTCTGCAGGTGACCCCAGGTCTGGAGCAACCTTCAGCTGTGAAGTGGGCACAGGTGTTCTTTAGCCTTCCCCACCTCAGCTTCCGCACTTGTCCCCCAGCCCCACTCCCTCTTACCTAGCCCCTTCCTAATTCCTCTGTCACACTGCTTCTCCTCAGAAGCAGCTCCCCTTGTTCACAAGAGGTATAAAAGACTGACGAAGCTGAAAGTGCCACCTCTCCCAGGGACGCTTGTGTTTCAACCCTCAGCCAGCGGGCTTCTCCACTGGCGGCTCTCTCCCGAGGCGCGAGGGTGTGGGTGGTGCCACACTGACATCTGTCTCTCGCAAAGCGGCCCGCTGTGGGTCAGCATGGCTGTCCTGAGTACCGCCAGAGGGTGGTGAAAAACAGGCCCAAAGCTCTGCCTGGGAGCACTCCCTTCCCCCTTGCCTTCTGCTGGGAGGAAGTGAGTGGGTCCTCCCGCAGCTGAGGCTGACTCAGTGATTCCTGGAAGGTGGTGAGGTCACGGTGACATAGCGTTTCCCTTGCCCAGCCAAAGTCAATAGAAGAGTGGGTGACGAGTGTCTGTCAGTGGCACGGAGGCCTGAGGCGCTCTCAGGAGTGCCAAAGTCCATTGGCCCCTGCGGGCCACTTAACGCCACCTTCATTTATAGCGCCCTTTCTCGATTCCCCACAGCTCCCGATATTTCTTACGGTGATTCCATATTCTGCACGTGCAGAGCAGCCTTGATTGGTTTTAAGCATTCTGCCCCTTTGTTTTTCCATGTGAACAAATTCACAAATCATAGAAAATCATTGCAGGTCTGACCGTGTGTCCTGGGGCTTTGGGAAGGTGGACCCGCCACGCTTCATCCCAAACAGCACGGGAGGATGTGTATCCCTGGACCTTGCTCCGGTTTCACATCTGCGCATCTTTTCGACCATATCAATAGCTTCTTAGAATCTGCATATGCGTCTCTTCATTTCTTTTGTCTCCTCCAGGACTCTCCCATGGGGCTGAATGTGTGGGAAATTATAAAAAACCCGCTTATGGGGGCGGTTTAAGCTCCCCCTCTCGTCCATGTCAAGGGCTCTCTCTTACTACTTCGTTGCAGGTGGGGGCGTCCCTGTAAGCGGAGCCCGGCGGGTCGGGAAGGAGGGGCAGCCTTTTGCTTCTGATAGGTGTGGTACTGAAAGGTAACGGTGTCTGGTTTGGGTTTGGAACAACCCGGCTGGACTTGCTGGGGTCGGGTGCTTTTGGACAGTCACTCCCTGCTCCCTTGTTTACCAAAGACCCGACTCCCTGGGAGGCTGCGTCAGACACACATGGAGTAAAATGGGTCCTTTGTCAGCTGCAGTCGGAATTCAAACGCCTCCTCTGCGGTCCTCCCCACCCGACCCCCGTGCTTTCCCGGGGGAGCCCTGGCGTCGCCTCTAGCTGCCCGGTGCTGCCCCCTGCCGGGACCGAGGACACAGCCCGTGCCTTCCGAAGAGTGGCTTTTCATCACCTAAAGTTGTCAGAGCAGCTAATAGCGCATGAACAGGAAGAAAATTAGGCTTCTGTAAGTGAATTGGGTGTTGAAAGACACTGAGATAAATGGTGGAGGCAGGGAGCATGACTGATGGAGATTCAAGTCTGAAGTAAGTCGGGGGTGGGGCGTGGGAAAAGAAGGAACCAATGTCTACAGTGACCGTCTCATTTAAATCAAGGCTGGCAACGATTCCTGTTTGGGGGACAACAGACTTGAATCTTAGAAAGGTTAAGTAACTGCCCAAGGTTACACAGCGAGTAAATGGTAGAGCCAGGACTTGAACTTGGTGACCCCAGAATGTGTGACATCTGGTGTTCTACCACCCCCTTGCTAGGAGACAGGGATCCTGCCCAGTAGCAAGATCCCTTTGTCTATGGTGTGGACTGGGTTCTTTGGAATGAAGATGAAATTTCAACAGGGAAGGCTCTTTACTAAGAGAGCTTTTAGCTGTAGCTTCTATGATGTGAGTTGAGGGGTGCTGGGAGGATCTCCCTACCTGAAAATATCTCCCCCAAATTGCCTGGATTTTGCTGTAATTCCTTTGATTAAGGAGTCATTTCTTTGATTAAGATTGGCTAAGTGGTACCATTTTGTTAAATGAAAATACAGTACCTAAGGGGGGGGAGTCACATGTTAAACCTTTAAATCTTAGTTCTACCTCAGTGGGGATTAGCTAGTCAGATGGCTTTATTTATTCCCAGGATAGGGAATTCAGGGTATGGAGAAATCAGAGGACAGGAGGTGTGTCAACTCCCTAATTTTGTTACTGGATGTCTCAGAGAGTCCTCAGACCAAGAATGTCCCAAACTAAACACTTCATCTGCTCTCCCACCCTGCTCCTTTCTGACATTCAACCGGCTCAGAAATCCTTAAGTTGTCGCTCAGTTCTGGGGCTGATTGGTCTGAGGTCTGACCCAGCCTGCCCCTAAAGTGGTGCTTGGATCTCACTGTCTGGTCAGGCTCTTATCAGCATGTTCCTGGCTCTGGGACTTTGCCCTTTAATCCAATCTTAGTGCAGCAGGGAAAGAGAGCTTTCTAAAATGTAAATCTGAGAGTGCTGCATTTCCTATTAAAATCCTCCTCAAGGCCTTAAAGAAAAGTGAAAACTCCTTAGTATTTGATACTCAGGAAGTTGTTGCCATCCTTCTCTGGCCTCCACCCTCTCTTGCCTTCCCTTGCAGCACCCTCCAGCACCCTTTTCCACCCCCTTTCCAGCCTTGTTATCTGACACATTGGCCTTGTTATGTTCCCTCATTTGTTTGCACCTCCACTGTCCTTCCCCTCCAGGGGTCAGCTGACCACTCCTCAGTGAAGCCATCCCTGATTCCCACTTGAAATCCCAAGGAGGAAGTAAGTTTTCATGTCTCTGTCTTCCCCTAAGCCTGGATGCTTGAATGAATGAATGAGTGAATGAAGTCAGCTGATGAGTGGGCTGTTCAGTTCAAAGGATGTCTTGTTTTTGAAATGAATACAAATCAAACTGTGGCTGCCTTTTCAAATGTTGCTATGATGGGCCGAATGTGTAGGTGTGTGCATTGGTGGGATTTGCTGGCTCTGTTTGGATAAGTAATTTGATGGGCCTTGAACTTACTCACACAAGTAGACTAGTTTCAGAACATTGCCATGGAGACGAATGAGGACTCAAGCAGCAGGGTACCACTTAGGCAGTGACAGGTTTTACAGAAAATGGGCTTAGATACACCTTTCTTGTCAAAAAAATCTCCTAGCTAATGGGAAGAATGCTTCAAGGCAGAATAAAACCTTGCACCTCCAAATGAACAAAAAGCCCCTGAAGTTGGGAAAACAGGAAGTAGCGGGTCAGGAAGACGACAAATTCTTAGTGATAGACGGAAAGACAAATGGAGAATGAGGATGCTGGAGCCCAGACATGATGTCAGAGTTTCAGCATATTATTAGAAAATAAACAAAGGATGAAGATGTTTTAAATATATAATTATATATTTATAAATTCTTTTGTGTGAAGTGAGGATACTGGTTCTTGGACCTCAGTGAAGTATTAATCACTTATTACGTAATTAGAACTATATAATCTATATACCCACCATACAGCCTTCCAAATCAGGGAATGAACTTGGATATATCACTATGGTCCAATGCACAGACTCTATTAACATTTTTAAGCTGTCTCAACAATGTCTCTTTTTCCCTTATGGTCCAAGATCATATCCTGGAATGCATGGCTCATGCTTCTTTAGTTTTCTCCAGTTTGAAACAGTTCCTTAGTCTTTCTCTCTCTTTCATGTCCTCACTTCTTTTAGGGAGAATCAGCCTTTCATTCTGTAGGGCTCCCAGGGTCTGTCAGGTGTCCTGATGACCAGACTTGGGTCATGCTCCCTTGATAAGAATACCACAAAAATGATGCTGTGCTCTTCTCAGTGCACGGCATGGGGGTCGGATGGGGGAAACACGTGACGTTGACACATGCCACCGCTGCTCTTTATCCTGGGCCCCAGTCACACTGGTGTTTGTCAGCTTCTCCCCATAAAGACACCATTTCCGTCTTTTAAATTGACTGGCATTTTGTGGGGGAGATATTCCTGTTCTTTATCAAACTTCCATCCACCAATCTTAGCCTTCATTGATGTCTCTTGCCAGAATCAACCACCACGATGACTGTTGCCAAATGGTGGTTTTCTATTTCCATCATTCCTTCTTCTCTTTTTATTAGTTGGTGGGCTACTCTAATACAGAGCTATCCTATTTTCTGTGTTTGCTTATATATTTATTTCAGTAAGGAATCCTGTTTTGTTCAATAGATTGTATTTCATTGCTATCTTTGTTTATTTTGATGTTCAAGCTGTTCCAGATATGGCTGGTAGAGTCCCTTCAGGGTGGCTCCCACAGTTTTCTGACATTTCCCCACCATTCTCAGCACTATCTTACTTTCTGGCACAATGATAAGACCCAGGCTCATCTCATACTTTTCCTGCTCCAGTCTGGAATTAGCTCTTTCTCCAAGGAGTCCTGCCTCCTCTTAATGGAGGATGATATTTAGAGACCAAGATCTGGGCTGTTAGTGTGCTTATTGTTACTGAGGTGTCATTGCTTCTAGGCCCTTTCAGTGGACAGATCTAGGAAATATATGTATGTTTATGCACATACACATGTCTATACACACACAACTATTTCTGTATCTACCTGTGTTTATATATTTAAAAAAAAAAGTAAGTTGATAACACTAACACCTCTAATTCTAATCTACCTTCAAGGTTCTTTATAGTTTTCTCTTTCGCACGTTTATAACTCTTTTCATCAATGGTGAGAAACCTGATTCTCATTATTCTCAATGTATGTACTTATTTGTGTAATGTAACCAATTTCTCAATCACATCGGCTATTTTTTTTTTTTTTTTGAGACAGAGTCTCACTGTGTTGCCCGGGCTAGACTGCCATGGCATCAGCCTTGCTCACAGCAACCTCAAACTCCTGGGCTCAAGGGATCCTTCTGCCTCAGCCTCCCAAGTAGCTGGGACTACAGGAATGAGCCACCATGCCCGGCTAATTTTTTCTATATGTTTTTAGTTGTCCAGCTAATTTCTTTCTATTTTTAGTAGAGATGGAGTCTTGCTCTTGCTCAGGCTGGTCTTGAACTCCTGACCTCAAGTGATCTGCCCGCCTTGGCCTCCCAGAGTGCTAGGATTACAGACATGAGCCACTGCGCCCCATCATATCAGCTGTGTTTTTCACCTCCACTCCCTGCCCCCACCCGTCAGTGCCCTGTATCCTTGGGTGCGAGCAGGCAGAGCATCGATGCATCTCCATATGGGAGCCCCTTCTCCCTGGTGGTACCTCATGGGGACCCAATGTGACCCTTCCATGCCAGGAAGGGAAGGGAAGGAAAGAAAAAAGAAAAAAGAGGAAGCCTATGTAGATTTTTTTTAACTGAACAATAAAAAGAAGAAAGAGATGCCATTTTACTTATACCAGCAAGTGCTTTATCAAGTATTGATTACTAAGAATTTATAGATAAATGCTCATGCATGTATGAATTGGTAATAAATATTGCTTTAATAAATTATGTAGTTATTTACATTTAAAATATAATACATTGTTGATGTCCTTCTCTTTACAAATTCCATGAAGCTTTATAGATGGAGTAGGGTGGGAAATATAAAATAGTAGTGATGGGGCTGAAGAGATGCCCAAATGGCAACTGACAGTTGGATTCAGGCCCCAAGACAGGATACTTCTCAAAATTTGGGAAGCAAAGTTAAAAATAATTCATTCTCTGAAGTTGAAGCCAATAGAAATCAGCCTCACAGGGAGGAGATTAACCACCTGCGGGTAGAACCGTCTTGAAAGATGACTTGTAATTGGCTTCTGAATACAACCTGGGTGCCATGAAGGATACTGAAAGCCTTCCAAAATCTTCCTCTGCAGCCGTTCATTTATTCAACACTACTCATGTTGATGTCTGCCACGTTTTCCCCTCCAGTGTTACTATTTCTCTCTTTGGAATTATGTGTCAGTCTGCTAAGCACTGGACAATAGATATAACAGGGAAAAAACACAGTCTGGTGGGGGAAATGGACCAATAACCAGGCGGCTTCCATACATGTGCTAAGTGCTTAGAAAGGAGTGAGCATCCAGCTCTGTCTTGGTGGAGAGTGTTTGGGAGGGCATAGCAGAGGAGGTGACATCTAAGCAGAGACCTGAAGGACTAGTGGGAATTAGCCAAGAGAAGGGAATGCAAGGAATATTACAGGATGAATGGCCACATGTTCCAACATCTGGAAAAATGAGAGAGCATGGAGTACTTAGGGAGTAGCAAGTGGCTCAGTGTGCCTGGAATGCTAAGTTTGAGGAGAAGAGGGTAGTTATAAGACTGGAGAGCTAAGCAGGGACTGGATCATCAGAGGTCTTGGAAGCTGTGTTTAGGCATTTGGACTTTGTCCTAGAGAGAGTAAGATGTCTATCAAATGTGTTAGGCAGATGTGTCATATGATCATAATCCCATTTTAGAAAACCTCCCTGACTGTGTACAAGAAGTTAGCCAAGCTCCAAGTCAAGGGCACAGTTCCTGCAAGACTGCCTTCAGCCTAGACACTAGCCCTAAGTTTGGGGGTCCCCAGGGTTACCTTCTCTTTAGAGCAGTTGGCTACAAATTTGGGGGTTCCCACAACTACCCTCAGGTTTGATGATTCACTAGAACAACTCACAGAAATCAGGAAAGTGCTATACTTGTGATTGCAGTTTTATTATAGTAAAAAGATACAAATTGGAACCTTCCAAAAGAAGAGACACATAGGGAAGAATCTGAGAGGATTTAAAAACAAAACTTCTGTATCCTCAGGACACATTGCCCTCCCAGCATTGACGTTGACGATACACATGAAAGAAGTTCATTCAAGCTTTGGTGTCCAGAGTTTTTACTGAGGTTTCATTAGCTAGGCATGATTGACTATTACCCACATGGTTGGACTCAATCTCCAGGCCTCCTCTTCTTCCCAGAGGTCAGGCTGATATCACCTGGTCCAAGGCCCCAGCCCTCTAATCACACGGTTGGATTTTCTGGCATGGCCAACCCCTACGCTGAGTCACCTCATTATAAATGAGGGGTCCACCATGAATAACAAAGACATTCCTATCCCTTGGGGAATTGAAAGTGTTTAGTGGTTACCTCTCAGGAGCTGGGACCAAGGTCAGATCTCTCTTTAGGTGAGTCCAAATTCCTTGCCACACACTGTGCTGTGGCCACTGGACTACATCAGGGCAAGTCTGGAAGCAGGGAAACCAATTGGGTGGTTGCTATAGTAATACAAGGAAGAGAATATGGTGGCCTAGACCAAGAAACAGCAGAGAGGGATAGAAACAAATAGAAGCATTTCAGATACATTAGCAGTGGAATGTCAGGACTTGGTGGTTGGCTACTGGATAAAGGGGCTAAAGGGATGGGGAGGAGTGAAGGATGATGGGTAGGTATCTGGCCTGGGCAAATAGTTGGTTTGGGGCTGCTGTTTGCCAATATCTCTGGCTTTTCAGTTTCCTGATCAATTAGCCTAGCAGAATGCTTGGCATGTAGTTAGCATTCAGCAAACATCTGTTGGATGAAAAATGAATGAATGGACCCATCTTCAAGCAAAAGAGCCATGACTGGGTCTAGGCTGCTGAAAGAGAGCATGCCAAGCTCAAAAATGTTTATTGTCCATTTCTGAAACAGGGCAACAAATGAGCTCACCCATCTTCAGCAACTGGAGTTTTTACCTTCCATGTGGGACACCTCCAGGACTGTTTCAGTGTGTGTGTGTATGTGTATAGTAAGGGGTGGCTCTATGCAAGTTGTGAATTTGTTGTTCCTTTGAAAACCAGACACATATAAATACTATATTGGAGAGGCTTAAAAAGGGGTTTGTGCATGCTTAGAATGGAATTGGGCTGAGTGTCAGGAAGGAACTTTTTTCCCCTTCTCTTCACATTTCCACAAAGAGGGAGTTTGATTACGGTGACACTCCTGGCTCCTCTCTTCCCTTACCCTCTTTTCTCCAGCAGTTGAACTGCTTGGTGGGCTTGGGAAAGGAAACTGAGGGCACCTAGTCCAGTCCCTTCCTGACTCTCTCTTAGGATCCGCCTGCAGAGAGTGCATGCTGTCATTGCTTTCCCCCAGGTGCCTGGTGAGGCAGCTGTGCTCGAGCCTGGGCGGGCGAGTCTTCCTTGTCCTGGGATGCAGTCTCAGGAAACCTACTGTTACTGTGTACCTGAGTCCCATTTCCTGGTTCCGTTTTATTATTGATATGTTCATAAAAGAGGAAGGATATTTATTTCTATCTCTCCCTGACACTAGGCTCCCAGCTGAGGAACAAAGGGCTGCAACCAGCTGGTTGTAGCCCAATCACCCTGGCCTGGCTCCCTGAGGAGTGGTTCTACAGCGCCCCCCATGGCTGAGTTCCCATTTGTCTTAGTCCGTTCTCTGTTGCTATTACCAAATACCTTAGACTAGGAAATTTATAAAGAAAATAAATTTATTTCTTACAGTTATGGAGGCTGGGAAGACCAAGGTCAGGGGGCTGCATCTGGGGAGTGCCTTCTTGCTGGTGGGGACCCTCTGCTGAGTCCTGAGGCTGTGCAGGCTCCCAAGAGAGCACCAGACTAGCTCTTTAGTTTTTATTTTTTTGAGATAGGGTCTCACTCTGTTGCCCAGGCTGGAGTGCAGTGGCATGATCATAGCTCACTGCAGTCCCAAACCCCTGGGCTCAAGTGATCCTCCTGCCTCAGCCTTCTAAGTAGCTGGGACTACAGGCACGTACCACGATGCCCAGCTAATTTTTCTATTTTTAGTAGAGACTGGGTCTTGCTCTTGCTCAGGCTGGTCTTGAAATCCTGGCCTAAAGCAGTCCTCCCACCTCGGCCTCCCAAACTGCTGGGATTACAGGCATGAGCCAGCACAGCCGGCTGACCCCACCTCTTAATACTGTTACATTAGGGATTAAATTTCAGCTTGAGATTTGGAGAGCATAAACATTTAAACCATAGCACTATTCTTTTAGAGAGCTTCTGGGACTCGTTTCTTTATTAGGATATGGTTATATAGTCTGAGCTTGGATTAAGTTAAAGGTTACTGGATTGTAATTTTCAACTGATTTTAAGAACCATGAACCTCAGGCTCAATAAACACTAGTCAATGCCTTTGGGAATGTGATGCTTAGGTTTGCATAATATTGACATTGAGTGGACTTTGGGTATGACACCAATGGATGTGGGCAATATCTTGGTGCTGATGTTGGCTGCACCCAGATGTACCTGGGACTTTTTCAATGCTAACCAGCAGGTGCTATTTGTTACATCACAAAATGCCTCCAGTTCTGAATAGCTTAACATCTCTTTGAGAAGATTATTCCTATCTTATTCTCATGTCACTCCTGAAGAGTTCATGCTGCTTATCATGAACTGTTGTGATAAAAGTGGTGAGTTGCTCAACCGGGAACAATGCTGCAAAGTGGAAGGAGGAGTTTAAATATATAAAACTATAAAACTTATTACTTTGACCTAGGCTCCTTATTTCATGATACTGGCAGGTGACATAAAGTCAATACATCTCCAAAGAATTTGCCAGCCACACTGGGCAGTGTCCTCTACCAGAAGGCTGCAGCCATGGAATGAGAACCCAGTTCCTGGTAACAGACAGGCCAGGTCTGTTCTGGGAGACAGATTTCAGGGAGGTCTTAGCAGTCCCAGGTAGTAGAAGCCAGAGTATGGCCTGTGGAGCCAGGTAGAACTTGGTTTGAATCCTGCCTCTGCTATATGTGACCTTAGGCATACAACTTAACCTCTCTGAGCTTCTTTGAGCCACAGTTTTCTTATCTGTAAAATGGGAATGGTAACACCAGACAATATTCTCGTCAGGATCAAAAAAGACGATGTACTTATAAGTGTACCTAGTACCATGCCTTGCTGACGTTGACGTGTGAGACCCTTTCTCTCAGACTCCATCCTGAGTGCATCAGGATACTATAGGGCCTGGTGCCCACTTATTGACCATATTAATTTCCTCCACGAGCCTGCTTCTGACCTCCAGAACTCAGTGGGAACTCTCTTCCAAATTCTCCCCTTATCACCTACACGGGTCATCTCTTGCTTTGCTAAGGAAGCTTTCTATTCCTGTATCTGCAGTTTACTTCCTTGATTAGACTGTAATCTCTTTCAGAGCAAAAGCTTTCATCTTTTTAAAAGTTTCCATTTTTGAATATTAGCACGGTGCCTTTTTGCACATAACACTTGCACTTGCTCAAAAAAATAGGATCAATTGATAGTTTACCTACTTTTGTCTCCTAAATATTGCCCCAGAGTCATGAGCTGATGAGCTGAACTTAGCCTACATGAGGTGGTTACTACAGAGTAACAACATGTTTACTCATTTATCTGTCTACACAGCACCCGTCATGACTCACACATCCTAATGGGGGCTCCCGCCCTGCAAGGGGCACTATGAAGGCTTTATTCCAAGAAGCCTCTCACTTCTCAAAGCATGATTGGAACCCCCACTTTAAATCGGTGCCAGAGTTGGGTTGGTGAATCTTCACACCTCCAGGGAGGAGTTATTTTTAGAAACAATGAAAGTTATTTTTGCCAAATTTGGTAGACTTGGTGCTTGGGGGTGGTGGCTGAGTTGGGAGAGGGAGGCGCAGTGGCTGGGTAATCTGTTAATATTTAATTGAGCATCTCCAATGTGTCAGGCACTTCACATTCACTGTCACTGTCTCATTTTAATCTTCATATCTTCTCTGAGAGGCAGGTGCAGCTATGACCCCCACCTCCCAGACAAGGAGTCTGAGGCACAGGGAGTGTAAACCATACTGTCTGTCCAAGGACTCCGTTGTTTTTTCCCCCATCACTAAGCTAGTGTAAGGGGGCCAGGAAGCAGGCAGGGCAGACATACCTGAGTGACTTTTCTGCATCCCAGCAGAGATGAGGGGCGTGGGCACCTTATCTAAAAACAACAAGGCCAGGAACAGTGACATTTGAATTGCTGGGGGTGGAGTAAGAGTGTAGGGGAAGAAGGAGCCACGGAGGGGCTGAGAAGACGGGTTGGATCCTGCAGCATAGTCAGGTACAGGCACCCTGAGGTCCCCTGTGGGAGCAACCAGAGAAGCAAAGAGAGCTCTTGTGCCTGTTTAGGGACCTCTAAACAGGGTAAAGATGGTCACTAAAATCCCCAACCAAAAGAGTTCCTTTTATGCCTCTCTTTCTTACTTTCTTAAAATTGTATTCATGTTTGCTGACTATAAAAGGAGTTCAAGTTCATTGTAGAAAACTTGGAAAATATAGAGAAGCATAAAGAAAATAAAAGTCATCTATAAATGTCCCTCTTCTCCCCCAGATCTCAGGATTTGCTAAGACAGGGCCGCCGAGCAGATCAGCACACACCGGGTTATTTATAAAGCTCCCTCCTTCCTCCCCACCCACTCCCCTCTCTGCTTGGCTAGACAGCAGCCTTCGGCCAGGACATTCTCTTGCAGCCTCCTCAGGCTGCTATATAAAGGCCTGCCCTTCTCGGGGCTGGATCAGAACGTTCCTTATCTCTTTGCAGCAGGGCTCTGATAATCTGCTGGTTTGGCAGGTGCTCCGAGGTCTGCTCCAGCGGCTGCTATCAGGGCATGCAGCCCCCATGTGGTCATCTTCTCTGGTGCCACTGAAACTTGGCCAAGAACACTAACTGAAACCTCAAATATAGGAAGTTGTTTGCTTGTTTCATTAGAGGGCAGTTGCCAGACAGCTGAGATGAACTTAATGGGCTTGGCACGGGCGACTGGTGTTTCCAGCACACACAGGCTCCGTGGTCAGTACTGATGGCCTGTCACGACGTCCCCCTTCTGAAGCAGCTGTGCCAGGCCCCTGCTCTCTCAGCCCCCACTCACATTTCCCTCCCCTTTCTCTTCATTAGCGCTTGGCTCCGAGTCTTCTTCATCCATATGGCTTCCACGGGCAAGGCCTTCCATGGCTGGGTGGCCTGCTGCATTTCAGTTCCAGAATTCCAGGCTGGACTTCTACCTAATTGAGAGAGTGGACCATGGCAGATGTACTTACTCTGCCTGGAAAATAATTTTGCCAGCAGAGGCAAAACCATCTTATTGCTGCAAGTTGGGGCAGAGAAGTGGACAAAAGAGGCAGGGTATCATCCTGAAAAACTGCATGGGTTTTATTTCAAAGCCAATGTGAAACCCTAGCTCCTCCACTTAAAAAGAAGTGTAATTTTAGGCAAGTTATGTAACTCCTTTGAGGCTTAGTTTTCTCATCATTAAAATGTAGTGTATGATATTTCCATCTTAGAATTGGTGCAAAATTTAAATCAGGTGACATATATAAAACACTGGAAACATATATTAGGTGGAATTATGGTAGCTGTTATAACTATTGTTAATAATATTATTAATGACCTGTGGATGGGAGGGAGGTGGTGGCTTCTTTTTTCCCTCTTAGATTCAAGATTCAACAGTGGGAACTGTTGATCATGGTTGTTAAGAAACCCATCTAGGTAAGTAGGTGTATGTTTCTATTGCTATTTAAGTGAGATTTTCAAATTCTAAGAGAATTCTTTCAAAGCAACTTCTGGGCCCCGAGAATGTCCTGGTTCACCTTCATATTGCTCTCATAAGAATCAGAGCAACCTTTTATGAAAAGGCAAGTTGTACTTACTGCTTGGTCAAAGTTTAGTAGCAAAATATTCCTGCTGTAAGCCACCAGGCACTTTCAAGATGGAATGATTATCTAAAATAACAATAATGAAAACATCACTTATCAGAACTTATGAGGTATAGTTAAAGCAGTATCCAGAGGAAAATGCATAGTATAATGGTTCATTTCATGTGACAACTTAACTGGGCTGTAGAGAGTGCCCAGATATTTGGTCAAACTTTATTCTGGGTGTGTCTTGAGGGTGTTTTTCAATGAGATTAACATTTGAATTGTTAGATTATGCAAAACAGGTTGCCGTTCCTGATGTGGTGGGTCTCATCCAATTCACTGAAAGCCTGAACAAAACAAAAAGGCAGAGTAAGAGAGAATTCTCTCTCTGCCTATCTTCGAGCTGGAGCATTGTTCTTCTGCCTCCTGACTCACACTTGGACTGGGGCTTACACGTTGGCTCTCCTGGTTCTCTGGCCTCAGACTTGGACCAGAATGACACTGTCCGCTCTCCTTGGTTTCTAGCTTGCTGACTGCAGACCTTGGGACTTCTCAGCCTCCGTAATTATGTAAGCCAGTTCTTTATAATAAATTAATAAATGTGTTTAATAATGTATCTTATTAGTTCTGTTTTTCTGGAGAACTTTGACTAATACACATAGTCTTATAATGAATTAATAAAAAATTAAACAGGAAAGAGAAAAATGAAACAAGCATCCCACTGAAGTGGTTAGAAAAAGGCACTTACACCTCAGGAATGCAGAAGGGAAGAACTGATAAATGTTAAAGCAGAAATCAATGAATTAAAAAACAGAAAAAAATGTATTATAATTAATTACAATAAATAAATGTAAAAGCTAATTCTTTGAAAAAACAATACAATTTGTAAATTGTCAGCTAAACTTATCAAGAGAAAAGAAAGGAGAAAGCACAAATAAGAAATGCAAAGGGGAAATAACCACAGAGAAAATTAAAAGAATCCTTAGACACTATTTTGCTCAACTCCATGTAAATAAATTTAAAAACTTATATAGTTAAGAATTAACCTTACCCAAAGAGAGATTTGGCTTTTGTCCAGGCTCCTGGGATATAAGCTCTAGGCTCTTGGAGTATCCTGCCTGATAAGAGTGTTTTTGTCTACCTGGAAGCCTTGCGTCACACTGGATAGTCTGACAATGTGATTTATGATGGGAGCTTGTGGCACACAGTGTCTGCTCTCCTTCTGAAGGCTCTGGAGGCCAAGGGTCAGTCCTATGGGCAGTTAGTCATGTCTATGTTCCTGAGCCCCAGTAAAAACTCTGGCCATCAAAGTCCAAGTGAGCTTCCCTGGTTGGCGGTACTCTGTGTCTACTGTCACATATTGTTGCTGGGTTTGGTATTAACAGCACCGTCCATGGCTTCACTGGGAGAGGGCAACTGGAAGGTTTGTGCTTGGAACTTTCCTGGACTCTGCCCTATGTGCCACTTCTCTTGGCTGATGTTAGTCTGTGTCCTTTCACTGTAATAGACCATAACCACGAGTACAATAGCTTTCGGCGAGTACTGTGAGTCCTTACGGCAAATTATTAAACAGGAGGATTGTCTTGGGAGCCCCCTAACTTTGCAAGCCCTGATATATTGGATACTTTTCTGGGAAAATATAATTCACCGAAAACTGACTCAACAACATATTCAGTTAAATAGTCAATATCAGTTTTTGCTTTAGTGAACCTATAAATTAAAAGAAATCCTAAGAAAATGAACAGTTCATATGAAAACAGAAGCAAGAAAAATGTATGGGAAACTAGCGCTATAAGAAATACTGTAATACAAGTTATAAAGTTACAATAATCAAAATAGTGTAGGACAACTTGGAGTTGGAACAAAATAAGTTCAGAAGGAGACCAAAACTTATTGGGAGTTTAGCTTATGATAATGATGGCATTTCAAATCACTGGTGAAAAAGAGATGAATTATGTACAAATGGTGTTGAGACCATTGGATCCATATCTCATTTCTTATATCAAGATACACACCAGGAGAAGTCAGTGGTTTAAATTTTTAAAAATGCTAAAAGAAACTATGGGAGATTAAAAAATGATCTAATGACCCTGTTGGAATAGAGAAGAACTTTCCAAGTGTGACACTAAAGCCATAAAGAAAAAAGATGATAACTTCTGTTGTGTTAAAAATTGTGTATGGAAAAGCTAACAAAAGCAAATTTAAAAGAGTAATGTCAAACCAGGAAAATTATGCTAAAATTTCTACTACATAAAGGCTTTCTACTCACCAATAAGAAAAATGACATACTATATGATAATAAAATGGACAAAAGATATGAGCAGAGAGTTCGTAGAAAAAGTTCGTTTATATGTTTTTATAAACATATAAAAAGCTGCTCCACATTACTCATAATAAGAGAAATTATAAAATAAAACTAAAGAGAGATAGCATTTACCATTTAGTACTTACTAAACTGACAAAAGATAAAAAATTTGTTTATATACTCTGTTGGTGTAGGTATGGAGAACAGAAACTTTTCCATGTTGCTGATGGGACATTAAACCATATAACCTTTATGGGTGGTGAAAATTACAAATGCACATCCCTGTTGACCAGAATTCTATATCTGGGAATTTATACTCATCACTTTTGGACAAAATGAAGTATGTAAGAAGCTATCCATTGTGGCATTGTGTGCAAGAGTAAAAGACTGTAAGCCACCTAAATGTCCATCAAAATAAACTGATGGCTAAATAAACTATGGTACATTGAGACAACGGAATACTGTGCAGCTCTAAAAAAAAAAAGAACCACGGAAGCTTTTTATGTATGTACTGATGTGGGAATGAGCTCCCAGACATGCTTTATTTTTTATTTTTTTAGTTTTTGAGACAGAATCTTACTCTGTTGCCCAGGCGAGAGTGCTGTGGCATCAGCCTAGCTCACAGCAACCTCAAACTCCTGGGCTTGAGCGATCCTCCTGCCTCAGCCTCCTGAGTAGCTGGGACTACAGGCATGCGCCACCATGCCCGGCTAATTTTTTCTATATGTGTTTTTAGTTGGCCAATTAATTTCTTTCTACTTTTAGTAAAGACGGGGTCTTGCTCTTTCTCAGGCTGGTTTTGAACTCCTGAACTTAGTGATTCTCCCGGGGTCTTGCTCTTTCTCAGGCTGGTTTCGAACTCCTGAACTTGAGCGATTCTCCCACCTCAGCCTCCCAGAGTGCTAGGATTCCAGGTGTGAGCCACTGTGCCCAGCTTAATTTATGCCTTTGTGATTGGCTATGTTAGTGTTTGTTCTACAATAAATAGGACCTTCGTGGGACACTTTGATTAAACTTCATTGTTGAAGATTCAGTATTCTTGTTAATTATATTTGTGGTAAAACCACAAAGGTTAGGAATATTCTGTATTGGATATAGAAACTGAAACCCTAACACACATTGCTGTATGTGAATATCAAGATGTATGTTCATGTTTAGGAAACATAATTACCAAAAATGCTTTATACTTAATTTTTTGGGAGAGAGTGTTTAAGAATAGTGATTGACCAGTCATTAGTCATTATTTAAAAATGAGTTTAAAATTTGAAAATAATATAAATGAATTAAAGAATGAGACAGACATGTCTAAATTTTTTCAGGTGTTCCTCCAAGAAAAGCTAGTTACATTGAAGACCTGGTTTTGATGCTGCCTCAGAACATTTGGGATAATCTATATAGCAGGTTTGTTTTTTAAGTCAGATAATAGAGTATTGTGAAAATAAACTGGTTAAAAGGAGATTGGATTATTTCACAGATGTTCTTTATGCTGTATGTTGCTTATGGAGAATATCCCTTCTATTTCCTTCATTTATTCAGTCTGAAGTGTGAGTAGGAAGACTTTGTAGCTAGTGTAACTGTAGTCTAGATAATTGATTCTAATTTTTTCGTTCTGATTATCTATCTGTAAAGGCATGCTATGATATTTAACTTTAAGTACTTTGTTGGGAAGACTTTGCATACCCCAGCGCTGAAATTTTATGTATGTACATATTCACACAATTGAATATTCCTACTCTTAAGTTTTATAATTTTATTTTAAAATGTTTTGTATCATAATTTTCTTATTAATTATGTTTTTCTTAGTTAAATATTAAAAATAATTTATAGCTTGAATGCTTCTACTTGAGAGGCCAGGGGAAGCTTGCATCTGATTCAAACCTGACTAGGACTGTGTATGTGTAACTAAAGTGTATATATTGTATGCTAATTTTTTTCTGTTTTTTTTTTTCTCTTTGAATCTGGATTTCAGATCATTGTATGCTAATTTTTGAAAACCACTTCTTTTACTTTGTTGTGGCCTCTAACATTTTGGAACAGAAGTAGCTATCAGGGCAGGTTGAAATATAGATAAAGATAGGTTAGGCAGTAAACTAAAAGTCATTGACACTAATAAACATAAAATCAAATCCTCGCATGATTTTTAAATTTTTACAATAGTTTGAGATTTTATTGTGTCAATTTATTCTTTTTTTTTTTTTTTTTTTTTTTGAGAGTCTCACTCTGTTGCCCCAGCTAAAGTGCCATGGCGTCAGCCTAGCTCACAGCAACCTCAAACTCCTGGGCTCAAGCAATCCTTCTGCCTCAGCCTCCTGAGTAGCTGGGACTACAGGCATGTGCAACCATGCCCAGCTAATTTTTTTTTCTATAGATATTTTTAGTTGGCCAATTAATTTCTTTCTATTTTTAGTAGAGATGGGGTCTCGCTCTTGCTCAGGCTAGTTTCGAACTCCTGACCTTGAGCGATCCTCCTGCTTTGGCCTCCCAGAGTGCTAGGATTACAGGCGTGAGCCACCTCGCCCAGCCTTATTGTTAACTGGGGATTTAGCTATTGACTTAAAAGTTAGAAACAAATTTCCTAGAAGATCAGCTTTCTTTAAGATATTATCATGATTTTAATTCTTAAATTCTTCATGCTTTAGGTATGGAGGAGGACCAGCTGTCAACCATCTGTACATTTGTCACACTTGCCAAATTGAGGCAGAGAAAATTGAAAAAAGAAGAAAAACTGAATTGGAAATTTTTATTCGGGTAAAAAAAGTGATGCTTTTTAAATTGTAAATGATTTAGAATAAGGATGAAGACCTGACAATTAGCACAACTGTATGATGTTAATGAAATGATTGGATGATAGCATTACAGTAGATTTCAAGTTTTCTGGGTACATAACAGTGAGTGACCTCAGGCACTTTACCATAACTCCAGTGAGATAAGTTCTCTCTTTGTGGGTTTCTGTTTTTAGGGATTGGCAATAAATTTTGTTTTATGGATTAGTACTGGCAAGAAATTTTCTCATTCAAATGGAAAGTTACAGGTTTTCTTGAGTTAGTGTTGTCTACAGTACCCAGACTGCATGTACTACTTCCATCCCTTTGTGAAATATAATATTGTTTTGTCTTGTGGGGAATTCTTGGTACTTATAAATATACCCATTTTCCTCAAAATGAGTATAGTATGAGATGTTCCTTGATTGTAAACAACAGAAAATTTGGTCACAGAATTAAAAAGCTGAACAACCAGGTTTTATGGACAAGGACTAGTACAGTTTCAGCTATGTAGGGAGCAAGAGTCTTTTCAAAGTGCTGCTGTCAGTAACACAGGTCCAACTGTTTAAGACAATCTAAAGTTTGGGTTGCCTTAGAGCAATGGTTCCCAACCTTTTTGGCACCAGGGACCGGTTTCATGGAAGACAATTTTTCCACAGACCCGGGGTAGGGAGGTGGGGTGTCATAGGTGGGGGTGGAGGGGCTGGTGTAGAGCTCAAGGGGTGATGTGTGGCCCATTTCCTAACAGGCCACGGACTGGTACCAGGCTGCGGTCCAGGGGTTGGGGACCATAGCCTTAGAGGCGAGTTCATGGGCAATCTTACTGAGATAATATTAAAGGGAGGGATAATAGTGCAGGAGAAAATTGGGATTCTTTTAGTTAAAGCAGGAGAGAAGATATTGAGCAGACCAAAATAAGATATCCAATACATTCCATATTATGCCTTCACAGTGCATGTGCAGACACACACACACCTGCTTGTCATTGATTCAGGGGTTTTTTTAATGCCCTTGCCTAGAGTAAAGAAATTTTACATTAGGGAAGATACGGGTGTGGATTTTATTTATTAATATTTTACATGGCCCTCATTTGCTTCCTGAATGTAA
Source organism: Lepilemur ruficaudatus (assembly GCA_963574885.1). Classification (NCBI taxonomy): domain Eukaryota; kingdom Metazoa; phylum Chordata; class Mammalia; order Primates; family Lepilemuridae; genus Lepilemur; species Lepilemur ruficaudatus. Next base: position 10,525 of record CAUYRT010024371.1, on the reverse strand, counting down.
GGAAGCAAGTTTTAGTTGAATATTAAAAATAGTTCATTCCACCAGTGCTTAGATAATGGTTAATAACTGTATCTGTCAGGGTTTGATTAACAGAAGCCATTGTAAGTGTTTTTAATAGAATTGGAATACAGGGAATGAGAGACTTATATAACCACTGAAAGGACTGGGCAGTGAAAGTCAGGATGACCACTGCTGACTTTCTGGAAGTTTTGGAATGAGGTAGGCTGCCACACTGGCGGTAGGAGTGGGGCAGTGGCCAAGAGTGTGGTATCTTAGCCAAGACAGGGCGAAGAGAGCTTCTGTGTAGGGAATGGCATGAGCCAAATCAAGGGTGTTGGAGCCCAGGCAGGATGAGAAAGGATGCCCATGTTGGCCAGAGATTGGTGGCTATAGGGGTATAGCATAGTGGCAGTGAGAGATTGATTCCAGATGGGAAATTGATTAAGTAATAAATGAGTGCTGGGTTCCTCATTATCAGATAAGGAAGTTTCAAGTATGGAAAGGGAGAAAATTAAAATGCACTTTGGGTTATTAGGTTGGATTTGTAAGTATCTTTGTGAGCTCATGGTGATAACATACAAATGTGGAGGTGTAAAGTGTTTGTGTGTGTGTGTATGTGTGTATTTATAGAAACTTGATGTTTCTTAACTCTCACTGAAAGGACCTGGGACCAGTGATTACTCCAGAAGGATTTATCATACCTAGCTGTCAGATCTTGGCTTCTAAACATCTTTTTGTGCTAAAGGGAACCAGCCTCCCTTGGAGAAATGGCTGATTCCAGGGCCAAGCCAAGGAAATTGTTAAGACGAAACTGGAACATCTTATTGTGCTAAAAAGTAAAGAAGTTCTTGAAAAATGATGAGGACCTGTCAAAAGTACACAGAAGCCAGCTTGACAGGGCTTCTACTGGCCAAATTTGGGATAATTTGAACTTCAAAATTAATTACAATAACATATAATTCATTAAACAAAATAGGAGATGTACCCATGTTGATATAAATAAATAAGTGAATAAATGGAAAGGTTGAAGAATAGGATATTTACATCGTTTCAACTTACTCCTCCACAATGCTTATTATTACAAGGGGAAAGGCTGAACGTTGTAGCTCATGCCTATTATCCCAGCACTTTGGGAGGCCAGGATTAGGAGGATCACTTGAGGCCAGGAATTCAAGACCAGCCTGGGCAACATAGCAAGATCCTGTCTCTGCAGGAAAAAAAAAAAAAAAAACTTAGCTGGGCATGGTGGCAGGCACCTGTAGTCCTAGCTACTGGGGAGGCTGAGGCAGGAGGATCACTTGAGCTCAGAAGTTCGCAGTTGTAGTGAGCTATGATGATGCCATTGCACTGTAGCCTGGGTGACAGAGCAAGACACTGTCTCTAAAAAAAAACCCAAACAAAACAAAACAAAAAGCCACAAAGGGAAAAGACTAGCTTTCAGCGGAGAATCCTGGTACCACCTAAATGAGGTTATTAAAGTGAACATCATTAGAAATAAATCGAGCTCGTGTGCCAAGATAGGATACAGTGAGAAGAACATGGTGTTACTTCTTTGGTACACATATATGTAACCTGAATCTGAAATGAGGAAAGTCACAAACCCGAATTGAGGGATATTTTATAAAGAAGCAAGATATATGGAGGAAAGGAACATCTGTTTAGCAACTTGTTTTGAAATTGGACTAGGAGAAGAAAATTCTTTGTATTGTACTTGGAGTTTTCCTCTAAGTTTGAGATTGCTTCAAAGTTAAAAAAATTAAAAATTGCATAAAGTCTCTGGAAATAATCTGAGCTCCCTGCTTGCGGTGATTCTCAGGAGGATGCTCAGAAACCTGAGAAGCTGCTGCTAATGTTGTCAGGACCCAGGTGGGTTATTTGGAGGATGCCTAGAAGACACAAGACACCACTGTAAAAGATCTCAGCTGCTTATGATGCTAAGTGAAATTGGATTCTTGGGAAGATGCTTGGAAGTGGTGGCAAAATCATATTTGTGCCATCTGTGGATGCCCCAAACCTGCCCATAGCTGCCTCCAGAGGCAAAGAAAAGGTTTTTCTTTTGTACCTTTCATATATTACATATATTATTGGCAGTATCTGATCTGAAGCACTACCAGCAAGGGATCTTGGAAAATACAGGCTTCTCTTTGAAGAAGCAGGTATAAGAATGAATGAAAAATGATGGCCATTAAAATAGATACTACAGTATAGTCTGCCTCTTTGTCAACTCAGCATCCTTTTGCATTCATAAATCCAAACAACAGTAGCAACGGTATCATACTTTTGCCTAACATGATAACAATTAGCTCATGCACCAACATGTGTTGCATTTACCTGTTCTTTAAATTTAAGAGACCCAGAGTCCTATTGGTTACTCTACGCATTTCTAAGTGATGGTCCTTTATCTGTTAGTTGAGTCAATGCAGTCACAATCTCCTTTTTATAGTCTGTAATCTAAAGAATAAATTATGGTGTTAACCAGTAACAACATACCTTATAATAATAGGGGGATGAAAGAAAGGAAAAAAAATAAATTGGTAATTGTTTCAGCATTTGGTAAATGTTCATAAATATGTACAAGGTGCAAGGAAAAAATATGTGTCTATAGCTGATCACTACCCATTCCATATTCCCTTCGTGCTCACCCAAAACCTCAGCTGGTTATAGTTGTGTTTACTTAATAAAGTAACCCAGACCCTCATTCCTGAAGGGCCTGAATCCTTAGCAGTCTTGTCTGAATTAGATTTCTCTAGTCTTACTAATTTTTAACCTCAGGGTATGGAAATACTAAATGGCATCTGCAGTGGGTTGAATGGTGGTCCCCAAAAAGATAATTCCATGCTCTGTGAATTGATGTTACTGGTGAATGTGGTCTTACTTGAAAAACGGGTCTTTGCTCTTTATTTTTTCCTTTTCTTCTACTTTTTTTTTTTTTGGAGACAGGTTCTCGTTCTGTCACCCAGGCTGGGGTGCAGTGGTTTGATCATAGCTCACTCCAGCCTTGGACTCCTGGGCCCAAGCAATCCTGCCCTAGTCTCCTGAGTGGCTGGGACTATGGGCACATGCCACCATGCCTGGCTAATTTTTAAATTATTTTTGTAGAGATGGGGTCTCGCTGTGTTGCCGAGGCTGGTCTCAAACTCCTGGCCTCAAGTGATCCTTCTGCCTCACTGTCCCAAAGTGCTGGGATTGTAGGCATGAGCCACCACACCTGGCCAGGTCTTTGCATATGTAAGGATTTTGAGATGAAATTGTCTTGAATTGTCTGTGTAGGCCCTAAATTTAATGTTTCCTTTTTTAAAATTTTTTTCCTATTTTTTTTTTATTTCATTACTTACACCTTGCTGTTTGTATACAACAGTAAACGTCCTTTTAAATAGACACAGTGGAGTGGTGAAAACCATATGAAGATGGAGGTAGATATTGGAGTGATACAGCCATGAGGCAGAAGCTTGAAGAGGCAAGGAATAGAGCCTCCTCTGGTGCCTCTGCAGGGAGCACAGTCTTACTGACACTTTGATTTTGGAATTCTGGTCTCCAGAACTGTGAAAGAATAAACAACTCTTCAGCCACCAAGTTTGTGGTAATTTATTATAGCAGCCCTCTGAAACTAATGCAGTGGGTATAATCTCCTGGTTTCCAAACATAATCCTTTTTGCTCCTATTATGTAGTAGTCATTTTATTTACCCTGTATAACTGGGATCAATCATTGCAGCCAGTGCTGTAACCTCCTCTTTGCCTGCTGGTCAATGACATGAGAAACCCAAAATGGCCAGGGGGCTGTCTCGGCTCCCGTATTGTGTTCCCATGGGAAATAAATCCTCCAAACTAGTAGAGCCCAAAGTTGTGGGGTTGAGAAGCAAAGCTTTTGTGAGTAGGTAGTAATAGACGAGCTCTCTTGCTTCCTTCTCCTGATACGTAGCCTCATGTTTTCTGGTTATGGGGAAAACCACCATATATTGGCTTCTAGTTTGGAGCATATACTACTACATCATGTAGGATAGTACCACACCCACAAAATGTTGCCACATAAGCACAACTAAATTTTCAGTAGGCCAGCAGCTTTTGGGTAATAACACCATTAAGATGAGTGAATCTTATGGGTATGAACTGTTCCTTCTTTTATGTAAAATGAATTCCATGGTGAGAAGCATTGTGGGATATTATGGTAATGAATGAGACATTAGTAAGAGGTTGGGCACAGTGGCTCATACCGGTAATCCTAGCACTCCGGGAAGCTGAGGCGGGAGGATTGCTTGAGCTCAGGAGTTCGAGACCAGCCTGAGCCAGAGTGAGACCCTGTCTCTACTAAAAATAGAAAAAAAAAATTCGCCAGGCATCATGGCATGCTCCTATAGTCCCAGCTACTTGGGAAGCTGAGGCAGGAGTATCACTTGGGCCCAGCAGTTTGAGGCTGCAGTGAGCTATGGTGATGCCACTGTACTCTACACAGGATAAGAGAGTGAGACTCTGTTTCAGAAAAAAGGAAAAAAGAATGAGAGACATTCATTAAGTCTAAGAGTGGTTGTGCTGGAAGAAACATTATGGGTTAGGAAAATAGCCTGAAACCTAGTGTAAGTTTTGTAACTTACAGAACTTTCATATGAGAATTGATGGAGGGATGCAAAATGTTTGCCAAATGATAAATAATTTGGTTATTTCTTGTAGGTTCAACACTTTAGCACATGACCCAGCAATCCCACTCCTGGGTATTCACTCCAGAGAAATGAGAACTTATGTTCACATAAAACGTGTAAACAAATACTTATTGCAGTATTGCTCATAATTGCCCCAAATATAAACAATTGAAATGTCTATCAGCTGACTAATGGATAAATAAAATGTGTTATAGCAGTACCGTGGAATACTACTCAGCAGTATAAAGATCATGGACTACTGATGCATGCAACAACATAGATGAATCTTAGAAACATTATACCAAGTGAAAGATAGACATAAAAAAGACTAGTGTCTAATTCACTTATATGAAATTTCTAAAAAGGGAAAAGCTATGGAGGCAAACTCAGTGGTTTCAATGGCTGAGAGCAGGGAACTAATTGCAAACTGGTACAGGGGAGTGCTTTGGGGCGTTCGAAGTATTCTAACTGGATTGTGCGTGACAGTTGCACAATTAAAAATTTATTGAAAAACCACTGAACTTCACACTGACAGTGAGTGGCTTATACCTTAATAAAGTTGTTTTTTAAAAAATGTAATTCTCTGATTATTCCATAACACTATTTTATTTTTATTCAAACCTCCCCCCCCACACACACACCTTTTTTTTAAGAGGTGGGGTCTTGCTATGTTGCCTAGGCTGGTCTCAAGTTCCTGGCCTCAAGCAACCCTCCCATCTCAGCCTCCTGACTAGCTGGGTAGCTGGGATTATAGGCGTGAGCCACCATGCTCTTCTCCACCTTTTTTTTTTTTTTGACACAGTCTCGCTCTGTTGCCTAGGCTAGAGTGCCATGGAGTCAGCCTAGCTCACAGCAACCTCAAACTCCTGGGTTCAGGCGACCCTTCTGCCTCAGCCTCCCAAGTAGCTGGGACTACAGGCATGCACCACCATGCCCCGCTAATTTTTTCTATATATTTTAAATTGTCCAGCTAATTTCTTTCTATTATTTTAGTAGAGGACGAGGTCTTGCTCTTGCTCAGGCTGGTCTCGAACTCCTGAGCTCAAACAATCCTCCTGCCTTGGCCTCCCAGAGTGCTAGGATTACAGGTGTGAGCCACCTCGCCTGGCCCGTCCCCACCTTTTTTTAAACAAATTAAGTGCCTTAGTATAAAAACAGAACAACACTGGAGTACAAAAATAGGTGTGCTTGGTGGATTGGAAACCAAGTGAAGTTTCTCAAAAACTGAAAAAGCAGATAGGATCAGATTGAAGAAGGAAACCAATGGCCACAGGAAATGACTACATGGCCTTCAAGCTTGGAAGTGGCAGATACCAGTGATGACCTCGACATTCTACCTGCTACATTGTACCAGGCAGCAAGCATAAAGGCATTTGCCTGGATAGAGCCGTGAATATGGACACATGAAGTTTGACTGAGATGCATGAGGATATTATGTCCCCCCAAACAATACAACACAAACAAAAAAACCTTAGTAGGCAAGTTGATTGAATAACAGAATAAATACTGCTAGAAAGCAAATTAGTGTGCTGAAAGACCTAGCAGAAGGATTTCTCCTAGAATGAAGCACAAAACAAGAAACAGATGGAAAGAAGAAAGGTTTCGATATGTGGGATAGCTATAGGATCTAATATTTTTCCAATATATATGTTAAAATTGAATAGAGGGAAAGAACTACGTTTAGAGCAACGGTTTAGATAAATTTCCCAGAATTAGAAAAAAAGCACCTCTTTAAATTAATGGGGTAACCGTGTGTAATTTTTTAAAAGCCCCCACCTAGACACATAAGGAAGAAACTTCCTAATATTAAAGATAAAGTGCGCCGGGCGCGGTGGCTCACGCCTGTAATCCTAGCACTCTGGGAGGCTGAGGCGAGCGGATTGCTCAAGGTCAAGAGTTTGAAACCAGCCCGCGCAAGAGCGAGACCCCGTCTCTACTAAAAAAAAATAGAAAGAAATTAATTGGCCAACTAAAAGCATATAGAAAAAATTAGCCGGGCATGGTGGTGCATGCTTGTACTCCCAGCCACTTGGGAGGCTGAGGCAGAAGGATTGCTTGAGCCCAGGAGTTTGAGGTTGCTGTGAGCTAGGCTGACGCCAAAGAATTCATCTCAGAGAGCTGAGCATTGAGTAAGATGCTGCCTGTGAGACGCTTAGTGGGCACCCAGGGCAGGGAGTCGATGTGTAGCATGTGATGATGAAGCCCCGGCTGTGTGGCCTGGGCGGGGTCTGCGTCTTTCTCATTCCGCCCTCCCTCTACAGCCCGGATGGCTACCTGTACGAGCGCGAGGCCATCCTCGAGTATATTCTGCACCAGAAGAAGGAAATCGCCCGGCAGTTGAAGGTGAAGGCATGGGAAGAAGGGGCGCGAGTGGGCGGGAGGTTTGGGTTCTGAGCTCACAGGCAGAGCCACTCTGGGTCCCTGAGTCCGGCTTTTGCCGGTGCTGCCCTCCCACTTTTCCTGGCTCCGTCCTTCTCACTCTGTAGGTTTCAGCCCAGGCACTGCCTCCTCCTCTGACCTCCTGCCCCCAGGGTCTGACCTAGTCACCTCTTCTCTCCACGCTTGTCACAGTTGTAACTCTACACGTGGCTATCTGAGACATGCCCACTTCCCCCACTAGACTGCAGGCCCCAGGGCCCTCCCTGTGGCCTAGATCCTTGGTAAAGACTTGCTGAATGAATGGACATCACCTCACCTCTCTGGGCCTCAGTTTCATCATCTGTAAAATGGGCTGACAAGGCCAAATTATAGGACACCACAGGGCACCTAGGAGATGTGTGCAGAATTCTCGAGGCGTTTACTCAGAGCCAGGTCTGGCCTTCCATGGCTGAACCCATTTGGTGGACATTGTTTATTTCCACGTTTGAGGCACAGTGGGCCTGTCCCCTTCCCTTCCCCACCTGGCTTGCTGGAGCTGAGGCAACATTGAGGGTCACTTTTTGTCTCGAGTAAGTGGCTCCCCCTGTGCCCGTGTCCTCCGCACAGCCAAGTGGCTGGCCAGTCGCTCCCTCATCACTGCCGAGGCCACGTTGGAGGCCCTCCCGAGCATCAGCCACCATCATCATTAGCTCCTCACTCAGCTGGGTGGCCCAGGCAGTCTCGAGCTGCAGCGCTGCCCAGGCACCTGCTGTGTGCCGGGCAGGGCCGAGCACGACACACCTTCACCTTCTTGCCATCACGCCCTGCCCGGCACAGCACGCTGCTCCGTGAACATTGGCTCCGCCTTATTCCCGGGTCTCAAGCCTGCGTCCCCTGGGCCAGGACAAGGCCTGGCACATGCACTATGTAATAAACATAACGTGGCCAACAGGTGACAGTCAGTGAACTCTTAACTATATGCCAGGCAAGGTTCTAAGTGCTTTTAAAACTCATCTTGTGTAACCCTTCCAGGGGCCACCACGGTAGGGTCATCATTGTTAGTCCACAGATGAGGAAACTGAGGCTGTGAGAGGTCACAGTGCTCACTGTAGGCCACAGAGGTGACAGAGATGGGGTTTGGGCCCTGGTGTTCTGACTCCACCTAAACTGTTGACCACTGTGCTGCCAAGGAACACAAAAGACACAGAGTCCCGAACTGGCTAACGGAAATGACCTAAGTGTCGTGTACTAGGAATGGGACAAGCTATAGACTGCTGTGAAACCAATGAAAGGTCCTGTCCAGGCAGTCCCCGGCCTCTGCCAAACAAGGCTCTGTCAGCAGGTGCCTTGTGTGGGCCTCAGTGTACCCCCCATCCCCCAGCCGGTGCAGATGCCGGCCCCAGACTCAGCTCATCCCCTGCCGCAGGCCTATGACAAGCAGCGGGGCGCCCGGCGGGAGGAGCAGAAGGAGCTGCAGCGGGCAGCGGCGCAGGACCACGTGCGCGGCTTCCTGGAGAAGGAGGCGACCATCGTCAGCCGGCCCCTGAACCCCTTCACGGCCAAGGCCGCCTCTGGGACCGGCCCAGGTGACAGGGAGTGGACTCGCCGCGCGTGGGGCACTGGGCGCTGTCCAGCGTGTGGCATCTGAGCCCCTTTCTTCCTCCCCCACAGATGATGCCCAGCCGGGGCCCAGCGCGGGTCCCCCAAGCAAGGACAAGGACAAAGTGCTGCCCAGTTTCTGGATCCCCTCGCTGACTCCTGAGGCCAAGGCCACCAAGCTGGAGAAGCCGGTGAGCCCCCACCGCCCAGTTTGCCAGGGGGTCAGGGGGCCCCAGTGCCCCAAGGGTCCCCTGCCCTCCCTCCCAGAACCCCTTCCTCCCTCCTCCACCTGGCACCGGCCCAGCCTGCTGACTCTGCCTCTCCTCCCCGAGCAGTCGCGCACTGTGACCTGCCCCATGTCCGGGAAGCCACTGCGCATGTCAGACCTGACGCCCGTACGCTTCACGCCGCTCGATGGCTCCGTGGACCGCGTGGGGCTCATCACGCGCAGCGAGCGCTACGTGTGCGCCGTGACCCGCGACAGCCTGAGCAACGCCACGCCGTGTGCTGTGCTGCGGCCCTCGTGAGTCACCTGCAGAGGGGGTGAAGGGACAACTCCGGGCCTGCGGGATGAGCTGGGCTTGGAGGGAGTGGCCGCCCCCAGGGACGGCCCCTGATCAGAGTCCCCGCCCTCACCCTCGTGGCAGTGGGGCCGTGGTCACCCTCGAGTGCGTGGAGAAGCTGATTCGGAAGGACATGGTGGATCCAGTGACTGGCGACAAGCTCACAGATCGCGACATCATTGTGCTGCAGCGGGTGAGCTGCCCTCCACTCCTTCCCCCACCTTCAAGACCCCGCCCCTTATCCCACACTCCCCTCCCCCTCTCTAGGCCGCCCCCCCCACCTCTCCAACTCCTGCTGCTCCTTAGTCGGCATCCACCTTGACCCTCATAGGACACCTCCCCCACCCCCAACCCCACCCTGCTGCCACCTGGGACCCCAGCCCGCCTCCACCTCACCCTTCTTCCCACCTCCTCCAGGGCGGCACCGGCTTCGCGGGCTCTGGAGTGAAGCTGCAGGCCGAGAAGTCGCGGCCAGTGATGCAGGCCTGAGTGTGCACGGGAGACCAAATAAACGGGCTTGGGTGCGCGTGGACGTGGCGCCTTCATTCGCAGCGCGGTCACACGAGCAGTGACCCGATGGCGCGCGGGCTGGAGCTTGCGAAAGCGGGCGGAGAACACTTGACTATGGCTTCCTGTTAAGAGCAAACTCTGCATTGAAGGCAAACGCGTAGCATTCAAATCGGTTCAACATGGCCAGAAGTCCAAGTCTGAGCCATGGTGGTGACCCTGTGAGGGCGCCACGTTCATAGGCTAAATATGAATAGAAATCCCCTCGAGTCCTGTGGTAGGATTCCCCGAGTTATGCTAAGTTGGTAGCACGTGAGATGTTCTGGAACGGGTCTTCCAGAGTAAAGTGTGACGAGACTCACAAAGGAAGTAAGGTTCTGTGAGCGCTAGCGCCGCGGTGCCTGGGTCCCCTACACCTGACTGCCGCAGGGTGGAAGGAAGAGGAAACCACAGTGCAAAGGCCCGGAGGCAGCAGAGAGCTTCGCAGATGTCAGGAGCAGAGGGAGTGGGGGGCCGGTTGGGGACAGGCAGAGCGGGAAGCCCAGATCTGGGCCTGGGGGCCGGCCCTTACAGTGGTGTTAATAACCATTTATTGGCCGGGCCAGTGGCTCAGGCCTGTAATCCTAGCACTCTGGGAGGCCAAGGCAGGAGGATCGCTCGAGGTAAGGAGTTCAAAACCAGCCTGAGCAAGAGCAAGACCCCTTCTCTACTAAAAATAGAAAGAAATTAGTTGGCCGACTAAAAATATCTAGAAAAAATGAGCCGGGCATGGTGGCGCATGCCTGTAGTCCCAGCTACTCGGGAGGCTGAGGTAGGAGGATCACTTGAGCCCAGGAGTTTGAGGTTGCTGTGAGCTAGGCTGA